>CAUYQG010149382.1:0-21473 GCA_963574415.1 Tarsius wallacei
CCAGCTACTTGGAAGGCTGAGGCGGAAGGATCGCCGGAGCCCAGCAGGTCGAGGCTGCGGTGGCCGGGAGCGGCCACTGCACTCCAGTCTGGGCGACAGAGTGAGACTCCGACTCAAAAAAAAAAAAAAAAAAAAAAAAAATTTAAGCTACTGAAAAGACAGTCTAGTCTTGGGTCTGTTCAGAAATTCTGCTTGTCTGGTTCTGCTGTGCCCTGTTAGTTAAGGTAAGCTTTAGAGCAGCAGTTGGCAAGCTTTTTCTGTAAAGGACTAGATAGTAAATATTTTGGCTTTGTGGGCCATAATGTCTTTGCCATAACTGTTTCTCTGCCAGTGTAATAAGACAACAGCTACCAACGATACATAAACAACTATGCATGGGTGTGTTCTAATAAAACTTTATTTATAAAAGAGGATGGTGAGACATTGTTTGCCAGTTCATGCTTTAGAGTTTAATTTGCTTAGAAGTAATGGATTTCTCTCTGATCTAAATTGCTCTTAGTTAGGAACCTAGATGATACTATCAGGAGGATGACTGATTCCTTTGAATATGGGACAGGAAGGCAACTTCATGATGGTGTTCATCCAGTAAGAAAAACTGGCATCATTATTCAACAAAATCTTTTTTTTTATACAAGAGCAAGAGGATTTTTTTTAATGTCAGAATTTTGACTTTAGATCTTTTGTTACTCTACTTTTCAATTTTCAGCTCTTAAATGAATTACAATACTTTAGTTTTTATGATTTCTTATTTTTAATCAAAATGTTTGCATTTGTATTTGTCTGTCAGGCTATCTCTGGGTTGCTAGATTTAGCAAATAAAAATACTATAGGATTTCTAGTTAAATTTGAATTTCAGATAAACAATAACTAATTTGTTATTATAAATAAGTTTTATGTAATATTTGGGGCACCTATGTATAAGAATGTGTTATTTATCGGAAATTGAAATTTAACTGGACATCTGCATTTTTATATGGCAACCCTAGTTTATCCTTCATCCCAATACTTTCAAAAAATTCTGAGAAAATATGTTTTTATTTACTATGATAGGGGCTTCATCACCATTGTTAAAGTCTGCTCTAAATGTCCTTTTATCAAGTTGTCATGTATTTTGCTTAAGTGTTTCTCTCTGAAATAGTTTTAGACCTCAGTTTTAGACTTTGCAGCTTTCGTGGTAGGGGATTTCTATGATAAAGAAACAAGGCAGGAGTGAGTCATGTTGAGATTTCACGGTAATGAAAAACTTTTGTGAAGAATGAAAGAGTGACTTATGGAGAACTATTAATATTTTCAGGGGGTATAGGGGGATCCCGTTGATAATTCTGAATACAAATTTGTAGTCGAATTAGTCTACTTTGATGACCACCTTTGACTGTGTGGACCATAAGGCCTTTGTCATAATGTTTTTCTACCAGTGTCATAAGAAAGCTGCTACTAACAATACATAAACAACTAGGCATGGCTGTGTTCTAATAAAACTTTATTTATAAAACAGGATAGTGAGACATAGTGTGCCACCCCATGCTTTAGAGTTTAATTTGCTTAGAAACAATGATTTTCTCTCTGTTCTAAATTGCTCTTGGCTAGGAACCTAGATGAGTCTATATGTGGTAAAGCTACCATGAAAGCAGACATTTTTGTTTATACAAAGTAAGGTATTTTTGGGGAAGGATTGGAAAGGAAAGGAAAGTGAAGTAAAGACACTATGAATACTGACAAAAGGGCACAAAATCATTGAGTTTCGAATTACTAAAGGTCAAAACTATGGAATCAATAGTCCTCACAATAAAAAGAAAGTAGAAGGGTCAGTATCCTGGGAGTCCTAATGAGGTTGAATAATTGGTACAGTGGGGAATGATTAGAATGAAATTGGAAGATAAGAGACTGTGTTCAGAAAGTGAGCTGAATGAATCTCATATTTCAGAGGTGAAAATATGGAAAAAAACCCAACAACCCTATTAAAAATGGGCAAAGGATATGAACAGACACTTCTCAAAAGAAGACATACAAGTAGCCAATTCCTATATTCTTAAGCCAACACCCTAATATAAGCCCCTCCAGCCATCTACAGTCTCCATACATTCATTTTGATTCTGACAGGCACTTGTCATCTACGATACAGTCTTTTACTCCTCTCTAATCCTGTCATTCAACCTGACAGTGACTTTTCTGTGTAACAGTAATAAAAATATATATGGCACTAATAATATGTATGTATGCTTATGGAATGTGGGGCTGAGGTGGTGTTGTGATCATTGAATTGAGATGGTAAAGTAACTGGCATAAAGGTAGATAGTAAAATAATGGATGAATAGCTTGGTGAGTTTACCATTCCCATGAAGAGTAAATGCATCCAGGTTGATTGCAGGCCATGTCAAAGAAAATTTCCAGGGATTGTATCATTAAATGTTATGGTCCTTAAATGACTGATGGTGAGCTGGATGAGAGAGATTGACCTGGGATCTAGATTCTGAGGCAAATATGAATCAATTAATGGACACACTGCTCTTGAAAGTGCTCAATAAGAAATGTTGTTGCTCAGGAATATATTGGTCAGAATAGGCTAGGTTATACCTGGAAATAAACACATTTAGGGCTCAGGGGTTTACATAACAAAAGTTTAACATAGAAAAGTCACTGTCAGATTGAATGATGGGATTGGAGAGGAGTAGTAAAACACTGTGTTATAGATGACAAGTGCCTATCAGAATCAAAATGAATGTATGGTGAATGTAGATGACTGGAGGAGCTTATATTAGGGTGTTGACTTAAGAATATAGGAATTGGCTGCTCATATATCTTCTTTTGAGAAGTGTCTGCTCATATCCTTTGCCCACTTTCTAATAGGGTTGTTTGTGTTTTTCCTTTCAGCTCGTTTGAGTTCCTCGTAGATGCTGGATGTTAGGATTTTGTCAGATTTACAGTTGACAAATACTTTTTTCCATTATGTGGGCTGTCTCCCTCCTCTTTTGATGGTTTCTTTTGCTTTGCAAAAGCTTTTCAGTTTGAAGAGGTCCCATTTGTCTTCTTATCTTTTATGGCATTTGCTTTTGGGGATTTGACCAAGAATTGGTTACCTACTCCAATGTTCATAAGACAGTTTCCTGTGCTTTCTTCTAGATTCTTATAGTTTGAGGTTTTATGTTTAGGTTTTTGATCCATCTAGAATTGGTTTTTGTGTATGGTGGTAGGTTGGGGTCCTGTTTCAATTTTCTACATGTGGTTTGTCAGTTTTCCCAGCACCATTTACTGAATCGGTTCTCCTCTCCCCAGTGGTTGTTGTTGGGGGCTTTGTCAAAGATCAGTTGGCAAAGAAATTGAAGTTTTGCCTCCAGAATCTCTATCCTGTTCCATTGGTCCATATGTCTGTTCTTGTACCAGTACCAGGTTTTTTTGATTATTGTAGCCTTATAGTAAAGTTTACAGTCTAGAAGTGTTATAACTCCTGCTTTTTTTTTTTTTGCTGAGGGTTGTTTTGGTTAATTGTGGTCTTTTATGTTTCCATATGAATTTCTGTATTGTAGTTTCCAGGTCTGAGAAGAATGATGTTGATAATTTAATTTAATGGGCATTGCGTTGAATCTGTAGATTGCTTTGCCTTAACAATGTTGATTCTTCCAACTCATGAGCATGAAATATTTTTCCATTTGTGTCTTTGATTTATTTGAGAAGTATTTTGTAGTTTTTATTGTAGAGGTCTTTCACTTCTCTGGTTAGGGAGATGCCAATTTACTTCATTTTTTTGGGTGGCTATTGTGAATGGGATTGTGCTTTTTATTTGGTTCTCTGCCTATTGTTGGTATATAAGAATGAGACTGACTTTTGCACATTTATTTTGTACCCTGAGACTTTTCCAAAGTCCTTATCAGTGCAAGGAGGTTTTTGACAGGTTCTCTTGGGTTTTCAAGGCATAGGATTGTTGTCAGCAAAGAGGGATAAATTAACTGATAAATGAAAAAATACTCGGCTTCACTAAGCATCAAAGAAATGCAAATTAAAACCACACTGTAATACCACCGAACTCCAGTCAAGATGGCCATCAAAAACTCAAAAATCAACTGGTGTTGGAGAGGATATGGGGAAAAGAGAACACTTTTACACTGTCGGTGGGAGTATACTAATACAACCTCTGTGGAAAACAGTGTGGTGATTCCTGAAAGATCTAAAAATAGACCTTCCATACAACCCAGCAAACCTCCTTCTGGGAATATACCTGGAGGAACTCAAAGCATTCTATAAAAAAGATACCTGTGAACACCTGTTTATTGCAGTATATTCACAATAACAAAAACATGGAACAAGCCATGTTGCCCATCTAAAGTGGACTGGAGAAAAAAAAGTGGTACATATACATGATGGAATATTATGCAACCATAAGGAAGGGCAAAATTATGGATTTCACAGCAACTTGGATGGAGTTAAAGTCTATCATACTCAGTAATCTATCACAGAAACAAAAAACTGAATACCACATGTTCTTACTTATGAGAGTAAACAAAAAACCGAATACCACATATTCTTACTTATGAGAGGTGGTGGACATATTAAAATAAAGACTTGAATCATATAAGATGACTAAATATTAAGAAATCAGTTTATGGGATTTACTCTTTTTATCAATTTAATTTCAGTTGTAAAGTTTTTGGTTTTAATGAAATGCATTTCATGAAAAGTTTACACTTCAAGAAAAATAATATGACAGTTATATGGGTCATATGATCACGATATTGTCATTTAAGTTCTTGAGATCCAATGTTGCCCTACAATTCCAAAGATAATTGTATAGGTTCTACCCCACACTTAGTTTAGTACCTCAGAATTTCTAAAGTGATTTTTCAACTTGACAATGTGCCATTTGAGACTGTCACATTGTTAAATGTTAAAGTATAGAGTATGCGAAAATCAAATGGTTTCTTAACTATACAAATTTTCAATACGCTATGATCAAAAATAATTTCATGTTTTAAAAGCCATTAGAATAATGGAGGCAAATGACTTATGACACTCATTTTTTTCTATATCCACTTTAGTTCACTACTCTGTAACCCATATAAGTCACCCTAAAGATTCAACACATTAAAGAGACATACTGATTGGGAATAATATTATGGTTAGCAGTGAACAGTGAAGCTGAGAAGGGTATAGGCAGATTAGTAAAGTACTTCATGGAAATACTGGAATGATTTTTACCCAAGAGACTTAAACTGCACATTCAGAAAGTTTCCTGAGTTACAAGAGCGAAACTGGTAGAAATCAATTGAAAGATGACAATTGTTCAGTTTTTAAAAAATTTTTAAGTCAACTCAATGTGACTGCCTAATGGAAAGCAATTAGAATTGGCATCAGGTATCTTGCCCTCTGATACCACATCAAATTGGAGGAAGGCTCCCAAATAAGAGTCAAATAGCATAATGTGTATGTGTTCACCAAAGTATCACAAAACTTTTAAGAGTTAGGATGCTTGGAATTCAGTTCTAGCCTGCCACTGACCAGTTAGGGCAACTGTTGTCTCTTCACATATTTCACCAGAGAACTACATGGTAATAGCTACAGTCTTTCCACCACCATACTTTGTGCTTTTGCTCCATGTGAAACTCATATAGAGCTGGCCTTTCTGCTAGACAGACAGATTTGGGAACATTTCTAGCAGTGCTTTTTCCCTTTCCTTGTCCTCTTCCTTAGCTTTATCTTCCCTTTTCTTTTATCCTTCTTCTCCCCTTCTTACACAAATATGTATCAAACAAGTACTCTGTGCTACATATTAGGCTAGCCTATGAATGCTGCATTTATTTCTGAAGAAAAATATTATTGGCCGCAGCCACTTTTACTTACCAGGACTTTATAAGGTGGGTGCTAATTCCATTTCTCTCTCTCTGCTATCTCTTTTTCTAAGACACAGACACACAAAATTAAAGGCAGAGCCATGCTGTTTCTACTAGGCAATCCTGTGTGATTTATGGTAGTATATTATAACGAGAGATCGTTTCTCAGTCTGCAAGGTAAAATAATTTATGTAGGGTTGGCTTCACATTTAGTACTTAAGAAATGAGAAAAGATATCATGAATCATCTTATCTTTATTTGAATAGTCATTAAAGATGCTATTTGAAGTGCCTGCCACAACTCCTAGGTGCACAGGGGGCCCAGGGACTATACTTACACACAATTTCTCTGTGGCTTGGACCGATACACCCTGCTGCTCTGACAGCTGCTGCAGCACCCGGGTCAAACATTGGCACTTCGTCATTATTTTGGATGCCAGGGGGTTTTGCTGTGATGTGCATCACATTTGCCCTGGTAAGCTTGTTTATCACTCATAATCTTATGCCTCTACTTTAGGTTCATTACAACTTGGAAGAGTTCTAGAAGCTTCTTGTGTTATTTATAGTAGATTCAGATCACCTAAGTAGAAACTAAGACATACTGTTTTAGATTTAGTCTGGGGTACAATGATGCTACCTTATTTGCTTCTTAACAAAGACCTTTATTGCTTTAAAAATTTTTTTGTCATGTTACCATTTGGCAGTGTTCTGCCTCAGAAACAAAATTTGGGGACAGTGTTTTGCATTCTGCTTTGACGAAAATTTTAGGCTCTATTTCATTATTCGTTATAAGGACGATTTCCTTATGTCCTTAATTCATTCCGATATTAATACTTAATTGGCAGACTTATTGGCAGTCATAGTACTGCATGTAAGTCTGCAAAACTGTGCATGATTAATTGCACACCATGGGCTCACTTTTGTGCACTTGGCCACATTCCTAGATGAGTGGCTTCAGGTTTTTGGGTACTGTCCTTTGCCTGCTGACTTGGAAAATGAAAGAGGTTAAACAAAAAGAAGGGAGTCTTCTTTTGAGCACCAGTTTTGGGTTGGGTCCTGTCCTTCTTCACTGCTCTCTAGTCCTGTTAGAAGATCTCCTAGGACATACAGATTTGAAGGGGATGAGATGTTGCTTTTACTGATTTCTCATGTAAAGGAAGTGAGTCTAGAAAATGGGAAAGGGACTGGCTTTGGTATAGAGCAACCCATGTCTTCAAGAGACTGTCAACAAACTATTTGTGCATAATAATACTAACTCGACTGATAATAGCATTTATTGAATATTTATTATTACCATGTGCTTTATATGTATTACTTTGCTTAATGCACACACATACACAAACCTTATGACAAATGTGGTGTCATGATCTCCACTTGTAGATGAGAAAATTCAGGCACTTGTAGTTTATTTTATTTAGTATAAAGATGTAGGGTACAAGTCAGGTTTAGCTACATAAGTAGGCTGCATGCAGGTGAAGTTTGGGCCTCCAACTGGTCCTTACTTCCCTTGGTTTAGGATCAGGTATTCTCTGTGTTGTTATGTGCCCTTCCCCTCTCCTGGTAGTGTCAGTGACTGCCAATCCCTTCCATGTGCTAATGTGATTAATGTTCAGGTCACACCTATGGGTGAGAACATGCAGTGTTCAATTCTTTGTTTCTGTGATAGATCACTAAGTATAATGGTCTCCAGTCCTATCCAATTTGCTGCAAAGTCTGTTATTTTAAAAGTGAATGCCATACAAGCTAAGATAGACAAGTGGGACCTCATCAAACTGGAAAACTTTTGCACAGCAAAAGAAAGCATCAAAGGAGTGGAGAGACAACCCACAGAATGGGAGAAAATATTTGCTAACTAAGTATCTGACAAAGGCCTAACATCCAGGATCTACAAGGAACTCAAATGAGCCGAAAGGAAAAAATCAAACAACCCTATTAAGAAGTGAGTAAAGGATGTGAATAGACACTTTTCAAAAGAAGAGATACAAGCAGCCAATAGACACATGAAAAAAATCCTCAGCTTCACTAATCACCAGAGAAATGCAAATCAAAATGACAATGGGATCCCTCCTAACTCCAGTAAGGATGGCCATCGTTAAAAAAATCAAAAACAACAGATGCTGGTGCCGGTGCACAGAAAAGAGAACACTTACAGTTTGAACAACTTGACGACAAGCACTGTGTAGTGAGTGACTGCCCAGGGATCTGAACAGGGCAGTTAGGAAAAGAGGCTGCAGGTCTCTACATTCTTCAGAGGCACCCAGGTATCCTTTCTTTGCTCTTTGTTTTCTGCTCTAGTTTACTAGCTCTTCCTTCAACTTGCCTTCCATTGTTCTGCGGCTCTGAGTCCATTTTGTGAACTGGTGCCTGATTTGCCTCCTTTTCTTGCAGTTTGTTTTTCTTCTGCCCCTTCTTTTTTGTGTAGTGTCACATTTCCATGGTTAGCCTCAGGATAAGGGTCACCATGAACACACTTAGTACCTTTATATGCATTAGAAAAGATTCCTTTCCTGAAGTCAATTTTCTTTGTATTATCATACAATCTGAAGAACCTAATGTGGCCACAGTGCTGGCCGTACACATGCCCATACCCTTGCCCATTCACAGCCCTGCAACTGCCACTTGCAGTGCACACATTCTTGCTGTTCCCTCTGCCACCTATTTTCTAATCCCCACAAAGACCCTGTGTGTAGTTCTTCACACTGGATGTCAGAGATGGGGTTCTCAGACCTGTGGGCAGGTGAGGTCTGGCCCGGGCCTAGCCATGGGTATGTATGTGTATATTGATATGCATGTGCTAAGGTGTCTGCTTAATCTCGTGTGTGTGCACACCTTTATGGGCCAATGTTTATGATAGACAGTTTATTTTCCTCTTCTCAGGACTTATCTGAAAGCTCCAGGATCTTCACCTCTGCTTTCAATGCTCGTGTGAGTTAGCAGAAGTCTAAGATATGTGGAGGGTGGTGCCTTTAAGTAGTACACTACCTGAATGCTAGTACAGCAAGACCCTGTCCAAGTTTCACTTTCAGGAACTTTCCTTATGTGCAGCCTCGAAGGTAGAGTCTGTAGCCTGGTGGTTCTATTGGCTTATAGTTCATATACTCTTAGAGTATGATTTTTGTTACCAATCTTGTAATTGTCATTAATGATTCAAATTTTGAAACCGATATAATATATGCTTCACATTATTTAGCTTTCAAAACAAACTTGGTGTATGCATTACCCTCATTTTACTGATGAAAAAATTGAGGCCTGGAGAGGTGTCACAGGTTTCCCAAAGGTACATAGCCAATGTATAGCAGACCAATGACTGGGACTTGAGTTGTTTGACACCAAAGCTGGTATTTTTAAAGACTACTCCAATTCTTATCAAGATTCTAGTAAATCACATCTGGCAGCACATTTCAAGAATCATCCATCAGGAACAGGAGAGCTTTATTCCCAGGGTACAAGGCTGGCTCAACATACATAAATCAATAAATGTAATCCATCACATGTACTGATGTAAAACCAAGAACCACATGATTATCTCATTAGACACAGAAAAAGTATTCAATAAAATATAACATCTCTTCTTGATAAAAACCTTCAAACTCTTAGGCATTGAAGGACCATTATTCAAAATAATTAGAGCCATCTATGACAAACCTGCAACCAACATGATGATTAATGGGCAGAAGCTGAAGAATGCCCCTTAAGAACTGGAACAAGACAAGGATGTCCACTCTCAATCTTCCTATTTTAAATAGTACTGGAAGTCCTAGCCAGAGCAATCAGGCAGGAGGAAGAAATTAGGGGTATCCAAATAGGAAAAGAGGAAATTAAATTATCCCTCTTTGCAGATGTTATTCTATACCTAGAAAACCCTGGAGAGTCTGTCAAAAACCTCCTTGCACTGAAAGACAACTTTGGTAAAGTCTCAGGATACAAAATCAATGTGCAAAAAACAGCTGCATTTCTATACACAAAAAACAAACATGCTGAGAACCAAAAAAAAAAAAACACAGTCCCAATCATAATAGTGACACACATGCAAATAAAATACCTCAGCATCCATGTAACCAAAGAGGTGAAAGACCTTTACAATGAGAACTACAAAACTCTGTCCAAATAAACCAAAGATGACACAAATAAGTGGAAGAACATCCCATGCTCATGGATTGGAAGAATCAATATCCTCAAGATGTTCATCCTTCCCAAAGAATTCTACAGATTCAATGGAATTCCTGTCAAACTACTAGCATCATTTCTCACAGACCTAGAAAAGATAATACAGAAATTCATAAGAAAGCAAAAAAGAGTCTGACTAGGTAAAGCAATCCTCAGCAAAAAGAACAAAGCCAGAGTCATGATACTATCAGACCTCAAACTTTACTGCAAAGCTACAATAATTGAGACCGCATAATACTGATACAAAAATTGACACACAGACCAATGGACCAGGACAGACAATTTGGAAATAAAACAACAGACCTTCAATCAACTCAACGTTGACAAAGATAACAAAAACAAGCATTGGGGAAAAGATACCATATTTAGCAAATGGTGCTGGGAAAACTGGCCAATCACATGCAAAAGAATAAAACTGGACCCATACCTATCATCATATACAAAAATCAACTAAAAATGGATCAAGGACTTAAATGTGAAACTTCAAAGTGTAGGAAACTTAGAAGAAAACTTAAGGCGCACCCTTCTGGATGTCGGAGTAGGCAATGAGTTCATGTCCAAGTCCTCAAAAACAAATGTGGCAAAAGCTAAAATTGACAGGTGTGACTTTATTAAGCTAAGAAGTTTTTGCACAGCAAAAGAAATCATCAAGAGAATAAAGACAGAACTCACAAAATGTGAAATAAATATTTGCAAGCTATGCCTCTGGCAAAGACCTAACAACCAGGATCTACAAGGAACTCAAATGAATTGACAGGGGAATAAAAGCTCTTTAAAAAAGTGGGCAAAGGACATGAACAGACACTTTTCAAAGGAAGACATTAAAGAGGCCAACAAAGATATGAAAAAAATGCTCAGCTTTATGAATCATCAAAAAAATGCAAATCTAAACTATAATGTGATACCACCTCACACAGATCAGGATGGCTATTATTAAAAAGTGAGAAAGCAACAGGTGCTGGTGAGAATATGAAGAGAGGAGAGTGCTTCTACACTGTTGGTGGAAATGTAAACGAGTTCAGCCTTTGTGGAAAGCAGTGTGGCATTTTTCAAAGAACTAAAATGGCACTACCATACAGTCTAGCAATCTCACTTCTGGGAATATTCCCAGAGGAACATAAATGGCTCTACCAAAAAGACACCTACACACATATGTTCATTGCAGCACTATTCACAATAGCAAAAACATGGAGCCAACTAAGATGCCCATCTAAGATGGGCTGGATAAAGAAAATGTACTGCATGTACATGATGGAATACTGTGTAATCATAAAGAAGAACAAAATCATGTTATTTGTAGCAACATAGATGCAGCTGAAGATCATCACTGTAACCGAACCATCACAGAAACAAAAACTGGATGCCACATATTTTCGTAAGTGGCCTTCAAACATTGGACAAGTTGAGTGTGGTGGCTCATGCCATTAATCCCAGGAATTTGGGAGACGGAGGCGAGAGGATTGCCCGAGCCCAGGGGTTTGAGACCAGCCTGGGCAACTTGGCAAAACCTTGTCTCTATAATAAATTTAAAAAAATTAGCTGGGCATGGTAGCATACACCTGTAGTTCCAGTTACTTGGAAAGCTGAGGTAGAAGGATCGCCTGAACCCAGCAGGCTGAAGCTGCAGTGGCTGTAAGCATGCCACTGCACTCCAGCCTAGGCAACAGAGTGAGATTCCAACTAAAAAACCAAAACCAAAAAACAAACATTGGACACACAAACACAAAGGTGGGAGCAATAGACACTGGGCATTGTTGATTGGAGGAGGGAGGGAGGGGTATAGGAGGCACACAACAACCCATTTGGTACCATGTCCACTACCAGGAGGTGAGAGGGCTCACTAGAAGCCCAAGGCTCGCCTGCACACAATTTACTCATGTAGCAAATCTTCACAGGTACCCCACAACTCTAAAATAAACAATTAAAAAAAACTATGCCAAACTGCCTCCTAGTAAATTATAACACACAAATTATTGTGTAACTGCCACTTAAAATGCTCATGCAAACATTTGCAAACATTCTCATGAATTTTTCTTTTCCTTGCAATTTTTGTCAGTCTAAGAGATGAAATAACTAGTTCTTCTGTTTCCCCAAAACAACTTAGTAAAACTAGAGAATTTAGGCAATCACTATATAGTGACAGATTATCAAATAAAAATTACTTCAATGATCATACTTTGAATATTAACCCATCATCTGATACAACAAAGCGTTTATGCTCCACTAGTAAACAAAAACATCTTATTAGATGGCAAATCTTTAAACTTATATTTTTCTCATGACAGAACATGGCTGTTCCTGGATAGCAAGAGTTAACTGTTGCTATAACCTTATATCAACTTCCCATTCTGTTTTACCTTTTGCCCGTACTTGGTAGTCTCTTCATGTACCTTATCGCCTCACCCATCAAAATCCACTGCAGTTCACATTTTACACGTATTGTAAACTGAACGTTGTTTTCATCATACCTGTTTGAGTTCATAAATCTCTGAGACTTATTTTAGAATTAGCTTTGTCTTATCCAGGTGCTGCTTCTGTGACTTTTAAAAATCTTTACCTCCTAATCACCCATTCTAGTTTTTCTTCACTAACCCAAAGATATTGTTAATTATACCATCAATAAATTCCCAAGGCACTCGTGTCTCAAATGAAAGACCACTTTAAACCCAGAAGTACATTTGCAATCCAAAATTACTAAGACAATAAGGAAGAAAACCCCAATTTAATCAAATTGATATTTATTGAGTAATACTTGTTAAGTGGTGGATGAGAATGAGGACTGGGAATAGTACCTGAGGAAGGAATAAGGGAGCAGGGGGCTGAGGCCAGCTGAGGAAGTGCCTATTCCTGTAGTTAAGCTTTGCAAGAAGACATAAATCATGACTGTAATCAGGCATTCCTGGAAGTGGGAGTGTGGCTTGGATTATGTGATTGATGATATTAAGGGATTCTGTTCTACGTTGTTAGGACTCAGAAAAATAGAACTACACCCGATGCAAAATAATCTCTCAATGTGAAATTTTACAGTGCTGTGAGAGTGGTTTGACTAAGAAAGGGAGACCATGTGGTGACCACAACAAACTGAGTCGTGATGTGAAGGGAGGCAGAGAAGCCGTGGGGTCCAGCATTTCCATCACTTTGTCAGGTGCAGGTGCTGTGTTTGGTGACAGGAGGAGTCACCTGAGAGAAAGGATACAGATTCTGGAGTCTTTTCAGACAACATAGCCTGAAAATGAAATAGAGGTCTGTTAAGCAACTCTGATTTTATATTAAAAATGCTTTCATTATTAATGTATTTTTCTAGATATCTTTATGAGTTATGCTAACAAATGCTTTCAGAACTAATTAACTCAGGATAACATGAAAAATACGTTTTCAATTTATAAAGTTGGTGATTGGAGATAGAAGATCACTTTATCCACTTTTTCTACAGGGTGAAATTGTATAAAGATGTGATCTCCATTCTAATAAAAGTGGTTGATAATTGTTGTCACCTGTGAAATTGACATGCTCCACACATAGTTTATAACTGGAAACTATATTTTCCAGTTTAAGAAATTTATACCACAATAGGGGTTCAAAACAAGTATTCTCTTTCAATGCTTTCTATTCCAGTTAAACCATAGATTTCCCCCTTTAATGGATACAAAAACTTACTACTTTTATATTGCATCTTAATCTCTGTATTGAATTGTAACATCAATAGACTATCTGTTTGACCATCCTTTGTCCTAAGTGTCTCAGAAAATACTAACGCGTACTTTGTAACAGTTTTCTAAGGCTGACTGCAGGCTCTCTGCAGAAAAAAAAGCAGAGAAGCTCTCTTCGAGAAGCTCTTCTTTGAGAAATTGCTACAAAGGTAGAAATATTTCTCCTCACTGATTAGCAAATATTAATTCTATTTAAAATATACATGCATGTTGACCTTTTAGTTTGTTTTCCAGAAAACAAATTCAGTAGTGCCCCCTCACAGTCACACATGCTGTGAAGGTATTTTGGGGCACTGGAATACAAATGGGGACATCAATCTACCCACTTCACTTTGGAGCCCCTGTCTGGAGCCTTATTTCTGGTTCCTTTGTGGTACCAGAACAGAGTTCATGCCAGTTAGCAGACATGGGGTTTAAAAATTTCTTCGTACTGGAGCTCTGTAAGCTTGAATGAAAGGAAGGTTAGAGTCTTGGACAAACAAAACAAACGCCGAGTGATTTACAAAGTCTTCCCTTTCTGACTTGAAAAACAAATATGCCTGCCCTGTTAGACCATGTGTACATTGACACAAGCTTGCATAATACAGCTGCTGAGCTAAGAAAACAATAACAAAAACAAAATTCCAATTAATTTTTTCCAGAGACAGGAAAGGCTAATTTTCATCTGTATGATTTTGAAGGCCTTTCTTAAATACTGTGCTGCCAATCAGCAAACAATTTGGGAGACAGAATAACATAGCACTTCCATTTAGAAAGGTATTTTCAGATTCCTTGTACCAAATTTTACTCTGTATGTTCAGCACATGCAGCATAATTATTGCTTCCATGTACTGACATGCCAGAGTTAGACATTGTGCTGTTGTCTTTATACTTTGTATATATTATATATAATTCTCACCACAGCCCTGCAGAGATCTTATTTTCCAATTTCAGCAGAAGAAACAGAGCCTAGAGAAGTGAAGTATAAATTCCAGGTTCAAATTTTGATTTCTTACATCCTCTCAGTATAATCTTCAGGGAGTTTTCTTAGTGTAAGGTGCTAAGTTCATGGCTAAGGTCAGTAAAACAAAGGACAGATTAACAAGAAAAAAGCATTCACATTTATTTAATATAAGTTTTACATGGCACAAGTGTCTTCAGAAATGAAGACTCAATGAAATGAGGAAACCTGCACATTTATGCTGTTTGATGAACTTTATGATTGTGGACTAGTATGATTGGACACAAGGATTCTGATCTAATGGTAATAAACTGGGGGAATTTACAAGGCCTGTTTGCTCAGTTTTTTCTTTGTGTCTCTGTGTCTTCAGAGATAAGGATGTTCTTTTCCTCTGAGTATAGGGTGGGCACTTCTCACATGAGGGTCTTGTGGTCAAGATCAGTTAGGTTTTATGACCTGCTTCAGGAAAGAAGGGGCAAAGGGCAGGGGAGCGTGACCTTCTTGCTTTTGCTATTTTCTCAAATGCCAAGGTGTCATACTTTGGGGTAGTATGTCCTGAATCTCATTATTAACTTCTCCTTAATTTATTCATCATGAAAATGAACAAAAGTATCTATTTTAAAGGTTGATTGTGGAGGTTAAAGATATTAATTTTATGAATAGAGGTTAAAGAGATTAATTTTATGAATAGACAAACATATATAAAGCCATCGAAATCATGCTTGACATATAGTAAGCATTACACAATTTGTTATTATAAGAACACTATATTTGACTATATTGTTTATTTCCTAAATAGCTAAGAACTTTTCTGTCTTAAAATTGCTTTTCTTTAGACACTTGTCATAGCAGAGAATAAAACAAAACAAAAAATCCTCACTTTCCCAAAGCTTCCACCCGAATAGGTGGAATATAAATCAAATATGCAATATGTTGCATAGAGAAAAGCAAAGCAAAGAAAGGGGAGAGGGTCAGGGCTGGGATTTCCATTTTTAAATATGGTGAACAGGGGGAACCTATCTGAGAAGAGCATACCTGAACAAAGTCTCTGCATGAGGAGGTGAAGGAGTAAATCACGTGGATATCTGGCAGAAGAGCATTCCAGACCATGAGGGCAACAAATGCAAATACTCTGGGTGGAAGCACATTTGGAAAACCTGTCTTCAGCAAGATGCCCAGCAGGGCAGGAGCATAGATGAGTGAATTTATAGGATGAGGTGAGAGAGTTAACAGGGAGTCAGATCTTATAGGGTCTTGGAGGCCATGGTAAAAACACTGGCTCTTAAACTGAGTGAGATGGGTGATATTAAAGAGTTTTGAGTAGAAGAGTAACATAATCTGACTTATAAGTTTTCCTAGAATCCCTGCTGTTGTAATGTTGAAAATTCACTGGAAGAATAAGGAAGATCACTTAGGAAGCTATTGCAAGAATCTTGTCAATATGTAATGGTAGCTTTGGCCAGAAGAGTAGCAGTAGAGGTGGTAATGTGTAGTGGAACTCTGTACATATTATGAAGATAGAGTTGGTAGGATTTGTTGTTGCATAGGATAGGATGCTAGTGTGTGTGTGTGTGTGTGTGTGTGTGTGTGTGTGTGTGTGTGTGTGAGAGAGAGGGGCGGGGGAGGAGTCAAGAGGACTCTTAAGATTTGGGGAGCAGGCTGAGTTTGTGAGTTCAGTTGGGGTATGCTGTACTTGAAATACCCAGTAGACATGCATGTGCAGATGTTGAGTGGCATTTTGAAGTTGAGGGAGTAGGTCCCAGCTGGAGATTAAATTTGGGAGTCATCAGCATAGAGACAGTATTTAAAGCCTTGAAATGAAATGAGAATACCAAAGAAGTGGGTGTAGAGAAAATAGATGAGGTCCAGGGGCTGAGCCCTGGGGTTCTCCATCATTAAGAGGTTGGTGAGCTGAGGAAAAACTAGCACAGACTGAAAGAAGCATCTGGTGAGTTGTGAGAGTCAGGTGAGTGTGGAGTTCAAGAACGACATCAGGGAGATCAAATGTGTCAGATACTTCTAATAGGTTAAGTAGGATGAGGATTGAGGATTCACTGTTGAATTTGTTATGAAGAAGTCATGTTGACAATAATAAGAGCAAAAGGAGTTTTGGTAGAGTGGTGGAGACAAAATAGTTTCTTGGAAAAGTAAACTTGACAATGAGATAAAAAAGAGAAATCAACTGGATCAATATTCTCAAGCAGGCAAGAGATGATGCTACCTGTTACAAAATAGAGGAGTTAATCTTAGCTACAAACGACACCTAGTAACGAGAGAGAAGGAAGGAAAAATAGGCAGATATGTGGGTATGCATAGTAGTAAAACTCATGGAAATCATGTTCTTATTTTGTGTTTCTTAGGGAAAATGAGAAGAAAGTTCAGGGAAGGATGAAAGGAAGTCCTGGGTTCCTTGTGATGAGGACATAAACAGTGATGAAAGGTATGACAACATTTATCCTGATGGTTCCAAGGCTGGTAGTGGATAGGTAGTGTTGAGCAGGAGAAAGAGTTGGCAGTCTTACCTGGAATTGCAAAGTTTTGGCATTTTCACTTGACCCTTGGCAATGGAGGTGTGGAGGACAGAGGGTTAGGCTTACTCCTCTGAACCTTGAAGATGAAGAGCTGGAGGTGGGCAGAGGCCCTTGCTCCTTTGCACATTCAGGTTTCTGTATACAAGACTTCCTCCTAACCCCTGTTGGTGAATGAAATTCTCCCCTAGACCATTGTTTCATAATTTCTCTACACTTGGTCAAAGAAAGATCTAAAAATCAAAAGCCAACAGCTATAGATCTGAATAAAACATAAAAGGATTTACATAGTAAAGTAAGGCTACAATAGTAATATCAAGCAGTCAGAAGATATAGAGACTAAGGACTAATGAAGTGTGCAGATCCAGAGAGCTTCTATTTTGGATTAGTTTCTCATTTGTACTTATTTGATTCATAGCATGGGGTTAGTCCTTCTCCATTTTGATTAAATCTATTTCCATTATTTAAAGATTATCAAAATAGGACAGATAATTTTGAGGAGTTAGGGAAATTATTCTTCATTAATGAGAGACTACAAGTTATCCACTGAAAGTAGAAAAGCTGGATTTCACAAAGTAAAGCAGTATTTAACCAATTACTTGTTTAAATGTAACTACAGAATAATCAGACTGATTTGCTTATGCTGAGTCAGTGGCAATATTTTATAGTCAGAGATCTTATATTGTATATTCATTTTATAAAACAGCAAGCTTTGTTGTGTGTCTTTACATGGGAGTGAAAATAACATTTGATTTTTTTTTAAGGTTAAAAAGCTTTATTGGAAAGACTAAAATGACAGTGTAGTAAATGGAATAGCTAGGTTGTATAAGAAAGGACTTGGAAAAACCTTCTGAGTCTCTCCAACACTTACGACCCTATAGAGGAAAAGAAAAGTCTGAGTTTCTTACTGGGTGTGCTAAGTAATAATGTATGGTGTTATGTTACCTGTGGCTTTACAATGGACTATTCTGAACCAGTTAACTAAAGGCCTGCTTCCAGGTACCTTTCTCTGATCACGATCAAGTACTAAATTCCAATAAATATTTGAGATACCTACATTTATATGTGTCTTGTTTTTTCCTCAGACCTGGAAAAAATAAGCAATGTTTTAACAAGTGATCATTCTTTATTTTCTTTATACAGATCCTTATGATCCCTCAGTTCCTTCTGGAACAAATTTTCCTCTTCTCCCCAGTCAGCCACAGTGGGTTCACCTTTACAGGCTCTGGGAACATTTGATTTTTTAAACTAAGGTTTGTCACTAGAGAAGAGGTAATAATAATGACAATCAGCAGTTGCTACATGTGTTTTATGTGCCAGATATACTGTCTTCTTTATTCTTTAAAATAGTTCTGGGCTATAGGCATTATTAATCTTACTTTATAGATAAGAAAACTTAAGATTAGACATGTTAGTAACTTGCCAAAACTCAAACAGTTATGAAATGGTACAGCAGGAACTTAAATTCAAGTCTGTCTACTTTCAAAGTTTGTGCTAATAATCACTACACTATGGCATTGTTTCAATGGCTACCTTGAACTTTTCACTCTAGAAAAATCAGCCTGGACAGTTTTTTGAGTAAGCAGGGTAGATGGTTACTTATGCACAAAGAATTAACTCTACTTCCTCTCATTTTATCACTATAATTTCAATCTTTTGGGTCATGCTGTTGTAGTCTTTGAAAATCCATTATGTTTAAAATGCTATTACTTGTGGGAAGGGTCATTCCTGCAGCCATTATCAGCTAACATCTTTATTATTAGTCAACTGCATTGCATTAATTACCAGACAGTTTGATTGCCCTAAGAGTGAAAATATTTATCCAGGATAAGACCTAAAGGTTGGAGAGAATTCATGGGGAAGTGTGCTAAGAGGAAGGAAATGTAGTCTAGTAGGAAGGTTGTAGGCCAGACATTTTATCTGCTTTGTAATTTGACTGAGTCTCCTTTTTCAGGTCAGAGTAGAGAATTGTATAGCTAAAATGGCCCTTACAGATCAAGGACTTCAATATCCTCATTTTATAGGTTAGAAAACCTAGCCTCAAGATCATACAGTAGAAAGTAGAGGTAGAATTACAATTCATAGATCAGAGCCCTTCCCTTTGTAAGACTGTGCCACACTAGGTTGTTGTTAAGTTAAAGCTTTTGAGTCTTAATGCATTCACCCTCCTTCCCAATTTTGGAGTCTGAGCCATGAACCTCTTTTTCCTCTCTTTCCTCATTTAATTCAGGGTTTCTTTGACATAATACACACTGAACTACTCTTTAGTTCCTATTCTTTCCCACTCCTTTGTGAGATCCCAAATCCAGGGCCACTAATCTATAAATTTTATCCTAAGAACTGTGCAAAAGAGAATCAATTACTGTCACACTTATATGTCTAGAAAAAAGGATGTAAACCTAAATTGCATGATCTTGCTTGAAATAATTCCAGTTGTCAGTATTAGGGATCTTGTCAACAGTAAGAAAATGCACAAACGACAATTCCAGAATTGCTCAAAGGCAATTAACTCACAATTGGCCATCTCAAATTCACTTTCTCCCTATATGAACTCAAAATCTTTGTTCCCCTTGTCTGGCAAGATTTTAATTTGGACGTATAAATGAAAATCAATGAATAGACCGTAGTAGGTGCTAAATGTATGAGAATCAACTTGTATTTTCGAAGCTATATATGAAAGTCCATGAAAGTTTTTAACAAAGTAGTTTTAACCATCCATAGACCAAATGGAATCTTCTGAACAGACCAAATGCGCATACACAACTTTATTAATTACCAAACTTAATGTATTGTGTGAATTCTACCAAATAAGCAATAGAGTTGACTACACAACAACCCATTCATCTAATCAAGTTTCTAAATCCTGCTTCATCTACTTGGATACTAGGGAAGACAGAAATGAATAGATTTAATGTCCTTTGAGGTTATGTGGAATTTGAAACTATTGATGGGAATTTACCTATGTGTTAGTCAATAGGTCATTTGTCTGGGGAAGTTGGAGCCAGACAGATATTGAACTTTGCATCTACATGTAGTCCTCACCTTTGAATTCAACTTAAAATCAGACTGTCCAAATTGACAAGATAGTCCAGTATATCTTATCATTTTTTATAGGTGGCTGGCCTGTGCAGAAAAGGGATTGTGGATGAGTCTGGATGTGGACTACAAGATTTTTGAATATGCTTACACCTTAACCTAATCTCATTCTTGAAGGTATTTTTTGGGTATAAAGGAGAGAGAAGGGAGGTTGCCCTAACCAATTCAACCCAGATGGTGACAGAAAATTTCTCCTAATTAGATTCCAGTGTCTCCTTTGCCAAAATGAATTCAACTATGGTCAAAATTAATTTGATAAAAATGCATTTATTTTTTAAAAATGTGTTTGAAAATTTATTAGAAAAAAAAGAAGACATGCCCTTGAACCAATTGGAATTGGCATATTTTTCAGAGGCTTATACAAATCACACACACATCAAATAGTCTGGAGATGTTTAAGTTTCTTTCTAGTTTGTTCTAACTTTTAGTTTGCATCTTGGATGTACTACTGAATGAGAAAATGAATCTGACCCTCTAGCAGAGTTTACTACTCATAGAAAGTATTATGTCTAAAACAAATTAATCTATGTAACAAGAAGTGGTGGTGTCAGAACCTTGCTGGTTTAGATTTATAATAAAGGTTATTATTTTTAATCTACTTCTTTGCTATATAACTATATCCACACCCACAATACAAAATAATGATTTCATATTTACAAAATGTTTCCAGTTATATTTGTTGTTCTTATCAACTGGAGAGTAAGAAACATAGGTACACTAAAGTGAGTCGTTCAACTCATTAGTACTGGAGAAGTCTCGACATATATTTTTGACATTAGAATTGTTTCTTTAAATATTAATTATATTTTAATTACTGTGGCAAAAGTAAACAAACTTTAATTAGAGTCCACTTGCTTCTTTTAAGACTTCTTCCTTCTTCCATAAAATTGCCAAGTTTATTTAAGAAATTCCCAACATCAGCCGGGCTCGGTGGCTCAGCCTAAAGTCCCGCGCCTTTGGGAGGCTGAGGTGAGTGGATTGCCTGAGCCCGCGGGTTCGAGACCCACCTGGGCAACTTGGCGAGACCTCATCTCTACAATAAATAAAAAAATCAGCCGGGCATGGTAGCGCGTGCCTGTAATTCTGGCTACTCGGAAGGCTGAGGTGGAAGGATCGCCGGAGCCCAGCAGATCGAGGCTGCGGTGACCGGGAGCGGCCACTGCACTCCAGTCTGGGCGACAGAGTGAGACTCCAACTCAAAAAAAAAAAAA
>CAUYQG010149384.1:0-10252 GCA_963574415.1 Tarsius wallacei
CTCACCTCAAAGCGCTGGGATTACAGGCTGAGCCTCTGAGCCCGGCTGCCATCCTGTTTTCTGCCTCTTCTCACTGATAACATTTCTCAAACAAGTGGCCTACAACTGTACCAATTCCTGAGTTCTCCTTAACCCTCAAAAAAAAAAAAAAAAAAAAGAAAGAAAACAGGATGGCAGCAAGATTAAATGATGGGGGAGTTCAGCGTATTTGTAATGACAGATAGGTAGGAGCCAGTGGAAGTAGACTTCAGATGCCAGTGAGAGCAGGCAATGAAGCAGAAGCAAAATGACGAAGAAAGCTAGGTTTTTTTCCTTTAGGAGAATAGGGACAGGTGGGCCTGGTACAGGTCTGGGGTCAGCTCTTCCTCTAAGACAGAAGAGAAGGATTGAAATGGAATAATAGTGAAACTGTCCCCACAGGGTTGAAGAAAATCGCATGCCAGGTCAGGACAGAGATATAGATACATTTAAGCATTAATCAGGCTGCACTTTGGGCCATTTCCTTGTTGCTAGAAGTCATGTAATATTAGATACTAATCATTTGCATCCCCATATTCTTTTGCACAGGATTTCTGACATGAGGGTCATAGACTGTTGAAGAATTGATTTGCATCCCCATTGTTCCTATAAACAGGGTTTTTGGCATTAGAATCATAAGGCTTGCCTGGCACGGCAGCTCACGCCTGTAATCCCAGCACTTTGGGAGGCGGAGGCAAGAGGATTGCCTGAGTCCAGGATTTTGAGACCAGCCTGGGCGACTTGGAAAGAACTTGTCTCTACAATAAATCAAAAAATTATCCAGGTGTGGTGGTGCACACTTATAGTTCCAGCTACTTGGAAGGCTGAGGTGGAAGAATCACCTGAGCCCAGTAGACTGAGGCTGCAGTGGCCATGAGCATGCCACTGCATTCCAGACTGAGTGACAAAGTGAGACTCCTACACACACACACACACACACACACACACACACACACACACACTCACAAAAGAATCACAAGGCTTTTGGTTAAGGATTGTTCTGATGTTTTTCAGACCCTGAATTTTAGCAACCAGTTGCAAGACCCCTACAGAGGAATGGGATCAGTATGAGAATACAGCTTCTTCGTCTCCCTGTCTCCTGACTTCAGCCTGCACTCTTCAACCAATCAATGACCTCCACACTTCGGCCTGCTTCAGAACCCTTAAAAACCCTAGCCCAAACTCCTCGTGGAGCTGGATGTGAGGTTTCCTCTTATGTCTTCCTTCGGTGACCCTATGATTAAACTTCTTCCTCTAATGCAACTCAGTGCCTCCATGTATCGACTTACTGTGTGCATCAGGCAATGACTCTATTAGGGTTATAACAATTTGAGTGCCTGCCTTATGCCAGATCCGTTCATTTTCCTATACTTGATTTATTATACTTATTATATTATATTAATTTATTATACATATTGTACAATATAATCCTCAGACAGTCTTGATTTTCAGATAAGCAGATTGGCCAAAAGTGTTTCAGTGGTTTTCCACTGGCTACACGTTAGAATCACCTGAGGAACTTGGGTCTCATTCCCAGTTTTCCTGATTTAATTTGATCTGGGAAAGAGCACTGGCCTCTGGATTGTTTAAGCTCTTCAGGTGACTCTAATGTACAAAGTGGAGGAACCAATGTAAGGAATTTGTCAGAGGTGGCCCATGTGCTGGAATGGACTCTAACTCAGGTCCAATGATTCAAAGACCCATGTACTCTTTCTCCTAGCACTGTGGTTCTCGAAGTGTGGTCCCCAGTGCAGCAGCATCAGAAACACCAGGAACTTTTCTAATAAAAAAAAGTAAGTCTTGCCTAGTAAATCAGGAACTCTGGGTGGGGCCTAGCAATCTGGTTTAACAAACTTTCAAGTGATTCAAGTTTGAGTGGGAGGATCACTTTAGCCCAGGAATCTGAGACCAGCCTGGGCAATATAGCAAGACCTCATCTCTACAAAAAATAAAAAATAGCCGGGCTCGGTGGCTCAGCCTGTAATCCCATGCTTTGGGAGGCTGAGGTGAGTGGATTGCCTGAGCTGGTGGGTTCAAGACCCGCCTGGGCAACTTGGTGAGACCTCATCTCTACAATAAATTTTTTAAAAAATTAGCCGGGTGTGGTAGCGCGCGCCTGTAGTTCCAGCTACTTGGAAGGCTGAGGCGGAAGGATCACTGGAGCCCAGCAGGTCAAGGCTGCGGTTGCCGGGAGCGTGCCACTGCCCTCCAGCCTGGGCAACAGAGTGAGACTCCAACTCAAAAAAAATTAAAATTAAATAAAAATTTAAAAAATAAAATATAAACTGGGCATGGTGGTGCGTGTCTGTAGTCCCAGCTACTCAGGGGAGGCTCTGGTAGGAGGATCACTTGAGCTTAGGAGGTTGAGACTGTGGTGAGCTGTGATTGTACCATTGCACTCCAGCCTGGATGATGGAGCAAGACTCTGCTTCAAAAAGATAAAAAATTTAAAATTTGTAAATGTGATCAATTCAAATTTAGGGAAAAATATCACAATAATTTGTTTATCAGAAATTCAAATTTAACCAGGTAGTCTGTATTTTATCTGGCAACCCTGCTCACAACAGTACTGGAGTTCCAAGGAAAAGTGGCATAACCATGTTGAGGGCAGATGAGGCAGAGCTTGTCAGACATCAGCAAGAAATGGATGAATGAATAAATACCAAAAAGACTATGTAGCGCTGCCTCTGTCGGCTTAGGGTAAATTATACCACAGTAACAGTTGACCCTCCCAACTCAGTGGCTCAAGACCCCAAATGTTTATTTATTTGCATTACATATCCACAGAGTTCAGGTATTTCCTCTTCATTCAGTGACCAAAGCTCAGAGAAGCCTTCTTAACTGGAATATTCTTGGTCTCCTGGAAAAGCAAAAAAAGAAAAGTGGTTGTAATGTAATGCCCCTTAAGGCTAGAGTGACCAACTATCCCAGTTTGCCCACGACTGGGTTTCCTGGGACATGTCTTCAGTGCTAAAACAAGAACAGTCTCAGCAAACTGAGGTTGGTCATTTGACAATAAAGCTTCTGCTCAGAAAGGCAAACACCGCTTTGCTCAAATTCCATTGGTCCAAAGTCATATGACCAAGTTTGTCATCAATGGAGTGAGCATTATAATCCTCCAAGTGGGAGGAACCCATAGAGAGGGGCAGGGAGTATTTAATAATGTGATCTACCACAAAAAGCAAGTCGAAAAACCTCACAGTTCCCAAGAGGGCATATTTTCTTATTAGGAAGAAAGTAGAAAAGGAAGGCCCTCCTCGATGGTAGAGCCAAGAGCCATGAAGGAGAATGGTTTGAGGAAGCACCCTACCCCCAGGAGCAGGACTGAGACCTAATTGAGAAACATTCCCTATCCCAGGATACAGGGCCTCTTGTGACGTCATCCCACTGAAATTTCAAGATTTTCATAGACCAGAGACTACCATGTCTCCCATTCTTTCCTTTCTAAAAAATGTTAGAAATGCAGAACCTCAGGCCTTACCCCAGACCTGCAGGGGTATATTAGAGTTACCCCATTCCTGTTCTTCCTTCGTGCCTGGGGTATATGGAGGGCTAATAACTTGTCTTTTTGGTTCTGAATCTCCAGATCAAGAGGAGCCTACATCCAAACTTAATACAGGTGTATTACGTATCATGAGATTCTGGACTTAAAGTCTGATGCCATAGTTAGATAGAAATTTGGGTTGTCACCTGTGAAAGGTGGTGAGTTTATTTTGCAGAAAAGAGGGAAACAAATATTTATGACCAAGGGAGAATACTGAAGTAAGTTGTATCAGGGAAACGAATAATTGTGATAATGCAGTAGTAGCCTGTATTACTTGAAATATTTGTTTATATTTATTAATATTCAAAATAATTGGTGAGAATTATCTTTGCAACACATTGACCTTAGGCTAAGTCATGTGACTTGCTTTGGCCAATAGAATGTGAGTAGAACTGACACAAGTCACTTCTGAGCCAGAGTTTGAAGAGAAAGCACTGCCCCACCATCATTGCTTTTCCTTATGCCTAGAGACTAGCAATGTTCCAGAGAGAGGCTGCCCTTCAACCTGGATCCCAGAGCAGAGTTATAGCCAACTCACAACATATGTACAAGTGAGAAATAACTGTGATTATACAAGGGGGACGCAAAAAACACTGGAATTTATTTATAAAAATTTGGGCCTTTATTGTTACATTTTAAACTCCAGTCACCTTCAAAGTACTCTCCATTTGATGCAAAACACCCATTGAGATGCTTTTTCCCACTGCTCAATATAGTTTTTGAACTTGTCCATTTTGACGCCTTTTAGTGTTTCTGCCATTTTTTATTTCACCTCTTCTTCATCGGCAAAACGTTTCCCTTTGAGAACTTTTTCAGCTGGGGAAACAAAAAGTCTCTCAGGGTGAGATAGGGTGATTATGGAAGGTGAGGCATGGGAGTCATGCCATTTCTGGTCAAAAACTGCTGAACTCTCAGTGCAGTGTGGGCAGGTGAAATGGGTAAACACAATGAAAGAATCTAAAAAAAAAGTCTCTGAAGCCGAATACAGCCTCTTACAACAACGCTAGTTGGGACACTGATGCTGATGGGTTCCTAGAATACTTACCTAGCAGGGGAAGCCTGTACTGCAAGGGGCCTGCCCTCCAAAAGAAAATTTTGTGGTTTATTGTGTCTCCCTTTGTAAGCCACTGAGATTTTGGTGATGTTTGTTACCATAGTATAACCAAGCCTATCATTCCTGATACAAGAGTAAATGAACAAGGTCACAGAATAATACTTCTGGATGATTCCATTTTTACAAAGTTTGCAAGCAGGCAAAACTAAACAATACATTATTCAAGAACAAACCCGAAGTGAAAAAATTATAAAGAAAGCAAGAGCAGGAATAACACACAAGTCAGGAGAGTAATTATCTTTAATTGAGGGTCAAGGAGATACAAGTGAACAGTTCTAAACTATCCATATATTATATTTACTCTTTTGTGTGTGGATTATATAATTTTTTTTTTTTTTTTTGAGTTGGAATCTCACTCTGTCGCCCAGACTGGAGAGTAGTGGCACGCTCCCAGCCACCACAGCCTTGATCTGCTGGGCTCTGGCGATCCTTCCGCCTCAGCCTTCCAAGTAGCTGGAACTACAGGTGTGCGCTACCACACCCGGCTAATTTTTTGATTTATTGTAGAGAGGAGGACTCACCAAGTTGCCCAGGCGGGTCTCGAACCTGCGGGCTCCGGCAGTTCACTCACCTCAGCCTCCCAAGGTGCGGGATTATAGGCTGAGCCACCGAGCCCGGCTCTTTTTGTCTTTAAAATGTGTACAAAACTTACAAATAAATGTAAAGAGAGGGAGGTGGAACATATTAGCCCTGCTCTCTCTCTCCAGACATAATTACTGTCAACTCTTTAGTATTTTTTCCTGCAATGTTTTCCCCACATATTTTAATGCTATCATACTCTAACAAAATCTTTTTTAAAAATAGGATATAGGCCAAGTGCAGTGCCTCAAGCCTGTAATCCCAGCACTTCGGGAGGCTGAGGCGAGAGGATTGCCTGAGCCCAGGGGTTTGAGACCAGCATGGGCAACTTGATGAGACCTCGTCTCTGCAATATTTATTAAAAAAAAAAAATTAGCCAGACTTGGTGGTGCATGCCTGTAGTTTTAGCTTCTTGGAGGGCTGAGGCAGAAGGATCGCCTGAGCCCAGTGGGTCGATGCTGGGGTGGCTATGAGCATGCCACTGCACTCCAACCTGGGCGACAGAGTGAAACTCTGACTCAAAAAAAAATTAAGATATAATTCACCATTTTAAAGAGTATAACTCAGTGGTTTTTAATATATTCACAAGGTTATGCAATCATCACCACTGTCTAATTCATAACATACTCATCAAGCAATGGTTATGTTTTAATAATTGTCTAGGCCAGGCATGGTGGTGCATGCCTATAGTCCCAGCACTTCAGGAGACTGAGGCGGGAGGATCACTTGAGCCCAGGAGTTAGAGACCAGCCTGGGCAACATAGCAAGACCTTGTCTCTACAAAAAATAAAATAATAATAATTGTCTTTATTTTTTTAATCCCCCAAACCCTAGAAGATGCCTCTGATGGAGGAGTTTCTGAGAAGCACCTCTGGCCCAGTGGCTTTGAAAGGAAATTCAAACCAGAGACTATCTAAAGCCCTGGACATCGCATCTTGAGGGCTGCCAACGAGAAGAACATGGCTGTGAGTTTGGATGACGACGTGCCCCTCATCCTGACCTTGGACGAGGGTGGCAGCGCCCCACTGGCTCCCTCCAATGGCCTGGGCCAAGAGGAGCTGCCTAGCAAAAGTAAGATGGTGGGTGGGCTGGGGGACCCCAACTTTTCTGTTTCAGAGGGTGAGAGACAATATGGACTTTGTGGTCTGATAGGAGAAGCACGTACCCTGTTGCCTGGCCCCATGTTGGAGCCCAATTTCTGATGCAGAAACTACCCCTGGGAGACTGGAGTGTTCTAATTCTACACCCCGGCTTTGCCATGCTTCGGGGGGGCTAGCTTGCCCTCCTGAGCCTGGTTTTCTCAGACACTTGCCTGCTTTGCGCCCAAGGTACCTTGGCTTATCCGTGGATGGTTGGCCGGGACCTCAGGCAAACCTGCTCCTTGGCCAACTTCCCCCCATTCCTTGTTAAAAAAAGAAACAGATTCCAACCCCAGCCTCCGTCTCTCCCCATCTGCAGCCGTTGGCAGGAAAGCAGCGCTCCCTGTTTCTCTCTGCTCCGTCGCAGTCCCTCACTGCCCAGGACAGGGTGGAAGGGGCAAGCATTTATCATGTGCATTGATTTGAGGGTTTTGAGTCTGCTTTGTCTTCCTCTGAACCAGTGCCTAGTACAAAGTGAACCCAAGAGTGGTGGTGAGCTTTAAATTTTTTAAATTTTAAGTGTGTTTCTGGCAGAATGAGAGGCCTTAAAAACCTTTCTGGTCCTCGTCCCGAAGCCGAGCGTTTCATTTGCTCAGGCCCTGGGCAAGGGAGAGGCTTAAAATAGCTTGCCATTTCTGAAGGGTCCTAAGACACTGGGGACCAGTGTTTTAGGGTTCCTTTACAAATGGCTGTCACCATGCTCCGCAGCCAGAGCACAGGGCCCACAAGGGAGGGCACTGGGAGCAGGGAGAGTTGAGCCAGGCTCTCCCGTCTCCTTTGTCCAGAGAGCACACAGTTGTGTTGAGGGCCCTCGGCAGGCTCCCCTGGGGTATGATGAAGGAAAGCAGTGTTCCCAGGGACGCGAACGTGGGAGAGCCCTGGCTTCCTGCACACAGGCCTCTTTGCTTTGGCATGTTCACCCCCGTCAAGGGTGGCAGAGCTGGGTTGCCCAGGAGGATTCAAACATAAACCAGATTTTTCCCCAACGCTATTCAGGGCCGAGAAAGTAGCAGCTCTCATCTCAGGCTCTGATTTGTTTTCTTTCTGAGATCCCCTTGCAAGGTAGGCAGTATTGTGCCCACTTTACAGAGGAAGACACTGTGGGTCATAGAGGTGAAGTAACTTGCCTGAGATCACACAGCTAGCAAATGGATGGCAGAGATTTGAGCTCAGGACTGTCTGACTCCAAGTTTCCTTCTGCTCTTCCTCCTCTTCCTGCTCCTCCCTCTCCTTTTTTTCTTCACAAGCCCTTAAATATGAACTTGGGCCCTTAGTGTTTATATTATCTCATCGTGTAACCTCGAGAGAGAATTATTGTGATTATCTTATTTTACAGAGGAAGAGACAGCCTCAGAGAGGTCAAGAATCTTGTTCGAGCCACACAGCTAATAAGCAGTAATGCCTCTGATCTTTCCTCCCACACCACCATGGACGGTGCTTTAGGGAAAGGGATGTAAGTGAATGCGGCCAGTCTCAGCTCCAGAGGGGGCTGCTGTCCAGTGAGGGGGGATGGTCTGCTAAGGGTGTGGCTCATGTCTGGAAATAGCCAGGCTCCAGATTATAAATGGGAATCCTGGTTGCCATTGTGAGTGCCACTTTTAAATCCCTCCAAAGCGTCCGAGCTGATGGTAGGGTGCCTGGCTCTCCTGTAGGATAAAAGTGGTAAGAGCAACCCAGTCCTGTGTCATGATGAGGCTTTGAACTGGTGGTGGAACTTGGTGAATAGGAAATAGGCCACAGAGACAATAAGGCTCCCCTTGGCTTGGCCACTGGTGAGACTGCTTTTATCTTAGCTGTCAGTGGCTTATTTTGGTTTGTTTCTTAAGTGAAAAGAAATGTATAACTAATTGCTAGGATCCAGAGACATTGTGTTTTCTGCACAGTGCATTAGTGCCTCAGTTTCCTTCTCACCCTCAGACTGGGTCATTTACTAAAATCTCAAAGAACTAATGAGTGTAATCCACCAAGCATGGTTGGGAAAAACGGCAGGGCCTCCCCAAGGAGAGAAGAGGTCTCAGAGGAGGCCTGCTCTGCCTCAGCATAGGCCTGTCATAGTTCATGCTTGGATTTTGGCTTCAACTTTCTGCCCCAGGGGCCCCCATCCCTGCTCTCTGAGTAGTCCATTTATTTTTATTTTGTAGAGACAGAGTCTCACTCTGTCACCCAGGATGGAGTGCGATGGTGTAGCTCACTGCAGCCTCGATCTCTTGGGCTCCAAAAATCCTCTTGCCTCAGCCTTCTGAGTAGCTGGGACTACAGGTGTGTACCACCACACCTAGCTAATTATTATTACTATTTTTTTGTAGAGATGGGGTCTTGCTCTTTGGTCCAGGCTGGTCTTGAACTCCTGGGCTTAAGAGATTCTCCCGCCTTGGCCTCCCAAAATGCTGGGATTGCAGGCATGAACCATCACGCCCAGCTGGAGCAGTCTATTTAAATAGTTATCCAACTGGCAGTTTTCCTGTCTTAAAACTCCTCAGGACTTTTCCATCCTGTAGGATGCAGGCCACACTCTTTAACTGGTGTATAAGACCTTGTATGTTCTAATGCCCTCAAGTGACTAGTCCCATTGCCTGTCTTAGCTCGCAATATCATACTACTTTTAGTTCAGAGAGTCCCCAGTGCAATCTTATACCTCCCTACCTAGGTGGTAAGTCTGTCTGGAATGCCTTTCTCAGCCTCTTGTTTGCTCACAGGCTCCGGTTCTGTCTTGAAAATCCTGCTGATAACACCCTCTCTTGGAATCCTTCACTGATCTTCCCCTTCCTGTTGGAGCTCATACCCACTGCTCTTTCCTGCTTTGGTCTCTTGATGGGATTTTCATGATCACAAGCAGATTACTATGTGGCAGTCACCCGTTTAACCATCTGATCTCCTACGAGGCCCTGAGCTCCATTCATCTTTGTGTCACGTAGCTCAATGCCTACAATGTGTAGGTGCTCAACACATCGTGAACTTCGTAGGGTGTCTGGGGCCTTGCAGCTCATGGGAGCTGCTAGCTCAAGGCCCTGGCATTGCCTCCTGACTAGTGGTTTGAGTCCCACTTTTCCAAACACAGCTGATTGTCCTGGGGATACTGTTGTTGACCTTAGTCTGTGTGGCTATAAACCCTTGAGGTATTGAGTTGGCGGAATGCAGATGGAGGCCATCAGCGCACTTGGCAGCGACATGGGAGCATGGACCACTGGGAACTAAGCATGCTTTCTAAGGCATGCATCTTGATAAGCCTGGGCCTCCTGGCTATGAATCTGCATGCTCCTTGTCTGCTTGGGCGGCCACAGTGAAATGCCATGGACTGAGGGCTTAAGCAACAGAAATAGAATTTCTTGCAGTTCTGGAGACTGGAAGTTTAAGATCAAGGTGTCAGCAGGTGTGGTTCCTTCTGAGGCCTTTTTCCTTGGCTTGCAAATGGTCACCTTGCACACGGTCACCTTCTTGCTGTGTCCTCACATGACTATGCCTCAGTCTGTGTGTCTGTTCTTTTTTTCTTTTTTTTTGTGTTGGAGTCTCACTCTGTCGCCCAGACTGGAGTGCAGTGGCTGCTTCTGGCCACTGCAGCCTCGACCTGCTGGGCTCCAGCGATCCTTCCGCCTCAGCCTTCCAAGTAGCTGGAACTACAGGTACGCGCTACCACACCCGGCTAGTTTTTTTATTTATTGTAGAGATGAGGTCTCATCAAGTTGCCCAGGCGGGTCTCGAACCCACGGGCTCAGGCATGTCTGTTCTTATAAGGACATTAGACCTGTTGGATTTGGGCCCGCCCATATGACCTCATTTTGCCTTAATTACCTCTTTAAAGGCCCTATCTCCAAATACAGGCACATTCTGAGGTCCTGGGGGTTAGAACTTCAACATGTG
>CAUYQG010149389.1:0-37613 GCA_963574415.1 Tarsius wallacei
CATTATGGTTTTAATTGGCATTTCCCTAATGCCTAGTGATGAGAATTTTTATGGACTTGTTTTCCACTGGTATATCCTTTATTTAGGGACATATTGATGATGACAGGTTGTATTCACATGTTCATCTTTTTTTGGTAAATAAATTTTAAAAATGTTTACTTAGACATTTTAAAAATAAATGGATTTTTAAAGTATCTACTATAGAACCCCAATTTGCAATTCTGCAGGAGGCAAAAAGAGGAATTTGTTTACTCTTGGGTTGAGAGCAGAAAAAGTGGGTGAAATATATCATGTTGTGAGTTGTGCAACATGACTTTCTGTCCTTGACCTCCCACCTCCACTTTCAGCAGATCTTATAGGATGACTCACTCAGCATCCATTCCAAACCCCCCTCTACTACCTCTACTACAGAGAGTAGAAATTAATCATTCCATTTCTGATCTTTCCCTGAAGGTAGTAGTTCCACGTGACACCTGAACAGTGCCTGCTGTCCTGAATAAAAACATAAAACCTTACTAGAACACAGCTATTTACCCCCCTTCTCCTTCCCCTTTCTTCCTACCTGAAATGTAGATGAAAAGCCTGGAGACGCCACAGCCCTATTGTGATGACGAGGAAGAATAGTGGAACAGGAAGGTAGAAAAAATGTGGGTTCTTAAAGACATAGTTGAGTAGCTTCACTAACCCTAGCCTGTTTATCTCTAGATTTCTTGTTAAGTGAGAAAAATAAATGTCATTTTTTTATCTTGGGTAGAGCCTGAGACAAGGATTAAGTGCTGGTGCTTAGTTTGCAAGAGTGAAGAAAACTGACAACAGTCCCTGAAAGGGTGATGCATTAACACACTACTCACTGCTTCTCAAATGGGCACTGAAGTTGTTTGGCAGATGTGTCCAACTGGACATAAGTGATGTCTCTGGCAAGGCTGTCAGAATAAATGCCTTGGAATAGTCTGTGAGAGGGAAGAAGGAAAAGGAATTTATCTTTCAACTCCCTGCCATCTCTTGTTTCTGACTAATCAAGGATTTCCCTACAAGGTGTTGACTCCGCCTGACACCAGGTTTCATCCTCAGATCCTGGCAGTTGTTCAGGATGCCTGATTGCATGCTCTATGACATGATGTGTGGTGTAAGGGAAGTCATAAACTCCAGGGGTACAGCTGGTCACTCTGACTGCACAGCAACAATCAAAGGGGATGTCTGGCTCTCCCTGGGCAGGTATGAATAGTTAGTTCTAATGATAGAACAAAAGTCTAAGGCCCACAGCCACAATGCCAAAGAAATCCAGGGAGGTATATGACACATGTCTGACACTCTCCATCTGCTGAGACTGGTGTTGATCTAACACATTATCATGTATAGCTGAACTGTTTTGATTGATGTGCTCTTTGGGAAGAGTGTGTGTGTGCATGCAAGAGGCTTCTCATAAAGTTAAATATATTTTCAAAATGCTCCTTGCCTTTGAATAATATCTTGTTTGCTTTATTGATTTTAAAATATCCTTTATTTAGGGACATATTGATGATGACAGGTTGTATTCACATGTTCATCTTTTTTTGGTAAATAAATTTTAAAAATGTTCTCTTAGGGTTGGGCATGGTGGCTCATACCTGTAATCCTAGCACTTTGCGAAGCCAAGGTGAAAGGATCACTTTGAGGCCAGGAGTTCAAAACCATCTTGGGCAGCATAGTGAGACCTCATCTCTGCAAAAAATAAAAAAATAAAAATTAGGTGTAGTGGCACATACCTGTAGTCCCACCTACTCAGGAGGCTGGAGCAGAAGGATCCTGAGCCCAGGAGCTCAAGGCTGCAGTGAGCCATGATCCTGCACTTCAGCCTGGGTGACAGAGTGAGGCTCCAACTCAAAAAAACAAATAAACAAACAAAAAACACTTTTCTTAGTTAAAATGCCAAGCATTACAGAAAAAGCTACAGTCACCTTCAACCATTACCTCCAGTCATCATCAACCTCCCAAAGGTAATCAAAATTATGGGTTTCATGTGAAAACTTCTAATTCTGTCCTAGGTACTTGCATAGAAATTTTGGCATACATGGGTTTTTTTTTTCTTCTAGGTTTTATTTTCCATTGCATTTACTCATTTATCTAAGTCAATGAAAGAAGTAAAAATATATTAAATAAAATATAAGTAAGAACAAGAAAATATTTGCAAGTCCTATGTCCAACAAAGGATTTGTATTTAGAGTACATAAAGAACACTCAAAACTCAACAGTGAGAGAACAAGCAATCCAATTTTAAAATGAGCAGAAGACTTGGATGGACCCTTGACCAAACAGAATATACCAGTGGAAAACAAGTCCATAAAAATTCTCATCACTAGGCATTAGGGAAATGCCAATTAAAACCATAATGAGATGCCATTACACACCTAGAATGACTGAAATTTAAAAAAATAAAATAAATACATATATGCATACATAAGTCAGCAACTAAGTAAATAAATAAATAAATCTGACAGTACAAAGTACTCACAGGGATGCAGAGCTCCTGGCACTTCCATATACTACTAATGGGAATGCAAAATGGTACAACCATGCTGGAAAACAATTTGAAATTCCTTACAAATTCGAACCTATGCATACCATATGACCCAGCAATTTCACTGTGTTTATTTATCCTAGAGAAATTAAAATTTATGTTCACACAAAATTCTGTACACCAATGTTTACAGCATCTCTATTCATAATTGCCAAAGTGGAAACAACCCAAGAGAGACCAATTTTTAAGGTTGCTTCTGCTAAGATGGTGTTTAGCTGACATGGAAGAGGGGGTTAAGAGGTTGGGTTGTATTTTTAGCAGCCTTACCAGGCTTAGGGGATAAAAATTAAAGGCTGGTGCCTAGCCAAGGGCAGGAAGCCTAGTAAATAACCTCACATTTTAGGTAAAAAAATCCAAAAAGCTGAACCCCAGGAGCAGTCACGTGGTAATAAATTCTTAGCAACTGGTTCTCCAAGCTATAAAGCCCTTGTTTGCAACATTTGCTAATTTACATGCTGTAAATACTCCTATCAAGGTCAATTTCCTACTGCCAATAGGGCATAACAGAACATAGAACTGGGAATAGATATGTACAATCAACTCTCAAAGCTCTAGCATGCCCCTTCCTAGAAGTTAGGGTGAACTGGAGGATGCCAGCTCTTATTATAGTTCAGTTCTAAATCATCAGGATGGTACAGATAATCTCTCAAATCCTAAAATTAGATGAAAGTGATCATAGATTGCTAATGACTCATAGTAAACTCACAGGTTACTCATCAACAAATGAAACGTTTCTGAAAGAAGAAAACGTCACAGTTCTCCATTATTTCCTGAAAAAAATGTTTAAAAATGCATTCTTCACCACATAAGTAAAGATAACCAACCAGATAAGTAAACAAGACAATAGAATGAAAACTATCACAAACAACAGACCAAAAAAACAAAACACTACAGCTACTCAGAGAGTGAAATGACCAGGGGAGAAGCCAGACTTCAAGGAAAACATAGTATATAATCAATATCATTTAAATAAATGCAAAAATATCCCATTTATAAAAAATGACAAATTGAAATTATAGTGTTAGGAGATAGATATTTGGATTGAAAAGTATAAAGAAAATAAGAAAGTGAATACACTGGAAGTTGAGATTGTAACTGGTTGTAGGAATGAGAAAGGGCTGTGACTGGGAAGGGGCATGCAGAGGGAGGTTCTCTCTCTTGTCTTGGATGGTTGTGACTGATGCTCAATGAATAGCAATTCACTAAATTGTATATGTATGTCTTATTCATTTTTTTCTTTATATTAGATTTAACAAGTATAAAGCTTAAAATAATATACAATATCCAATTAATCTTTATCCGTGTAACTCAGAGGTGAGTCAACATTTGAAAAATATATTAGTGTAATTCTCTACAATAATAAGTTAATGGAGAAAAAAATCTCAGTATTTGCCAAATAAATAGGCTTTGATGAATTAAAAGCACGTTTGCATGATTGAAAACAAAAGTCGGAGGAAACGAATGAAAGAAAATGTCTTTACTTGATACAGAACATTGATTAAAAAAAAAAAAAAACTATAGCAATGACCATACTCAATGGTGAAGTACCAGAAACATTTTCATTAAAGTCAGAAAAAAATCAAATGTGCTCATTATCCTCACTATTGTGCAGCATTTTACAAGGAGTTTTAGCCCATGCAATGGTAAGAAAAAAGAATACAAAGAATAAGACTCAAACTGGAGGGGAAAATGTCATTCTTTGCAGATGTATAATTAGCTACATAGAAAACCTAAGGGAAGCAAGCAGTTCTGCCTAGATTCTCACCTCTCACAGCTGCCATTTATACAAAATGCATGTGTAGAGTTCCCTGGAGTCATGTAGCACAGGGATCCTGCCAACTAGCAAACTCTTAGAACTAACAAGAACTCATCAAGGAGACAGGATAGCAGATTGCCACAGACAGAATGCTTGTGTCCCCCCAAAATTCATATGTTGAAGCCTAATCCCCAATGTGCTACTATTCAGAGGTAGGATCTCTGAGGAGATTAGATCATAAAAGCAGAGCTTTTGTGAATGAGATCAGTGCCCTTATAAAACAGACTCCCAGAGAGCTCCCTCACTCTTACCAGGTGAAGACACAGAAAGTCGGCCATCACCAGCTACTGAATCTGTCCATACCTTGATCTTGGACTCCCTAAACTCCAAAACTGTGAGAAATAAATTTCTGTTATTTATAAGCCACCAAGATTAAGGCATTTTGGTTATAGCATACCCAAGGGACTAAGACATCAGATCAATACACACTACATTAAGTGGCTTTCTAACACAACACTAATAACTAACTAGAAGATATAATAAAAGAAGAGCCTTCCTTCACAGTACCAACAAAATCTGCAAAACACCGAAGAACAAATCCAACAGGAGGTGTGCTTTACCTGTTTAAACTGTAAGACTACATGGAAGGACTTATTTTAATCAGACCTATAAAAAATAGAGAAAAACATCATAGTCATTGTTGAGAAGACTTCACAGACATCAGTTTCCCCTAAATTGATCTATAAATTCAATGAGAGTCTAACCAAAATCCCTACAAGATTTCACATAAACCCCGACAAACTGTCCCTAAACCTTTCAATTAAGCATAAGCTCATGAATAGTTAGGATGATTTGGAAAAAGAACTGCGGGGAACCCTTACCAGCAGCTATCAAAATACACCGCAAAGCCATCATGAGTAAAATGGTGTAGAATCAGCCACAATAGAAATAAGGGCCCTGATTCCATGTCCTGAGGAACGCCATGAAAGTGCGCATTCTGCTCCCAAGAGGGTATGGGCGTAGACAACACACTGAAGGCTTAGTCACAGACAGGCGCTGCTAAGGACCCTGTGACTCAACTCCCTAGGCATGTCCAGCAGTCTTGTAGAGGACTTGGGATGTCACCAAAACATGGAACTGGGGGTGGGAAAATGGGATTCTTTAGGGACGTTTCTCTCATAACGCAAGGGGCAGGAGGCTCTCGGCTGCCATGGGGATTACACGCTCACGTGTCCACCATTGAAGGGAATATATGATATGGGACCCCATGAGACAAAATTGATTAATATAGTACTCATCTCACCTTTACCCATTATAAGGAATTTCTAGAATTTATTTTGCAAATGCTTCTTTTGTTTCAACCTTTTCTTTTATTGTGCTAAAATATACTTACAAAATTACCACTTTAACCATTTTTTTAAGAAAGCAGTTTATTAAGGAGACAGAAGAGCTCCCAAGGAGGAGGGGACCCGAAAGAGGGTTGCCCCATTTTAACCATTTTTAAGTGTACATTTCAGTGGCATCAAGTACATTTACAATATTGTGCAGCCATCACCACTGTCCATTTCCAGAACTTTTTTATCTTCCCAAACTGAAACTATTGTCCCCATTAAACACAAACTCCCCATGCCCTTTCCCCAGCCCTTGGCACCCACGATTCTACCTTCTGTCTCCATGAATTTGAACTCTAGAATCTCATAAGTGGAATATTTTGTATCTGGCTTATTTTACTTTGCATAACATTTTTGAAGTTTGTCCATACTGTAGCATGTATCTGAATTTTCTTCTTTTTTAAGGTTAAATACTATTCAATTGTAGGGATAGACAACATTTTGTTTATCCATGTAGTTGTTGATGGACATTTGGGTTGCTTCCACCATTTGGCTCTTGGTAACTGATGTGTTGTAAACATGGGTGGCCAGATATTTGTTTAAATTTCTACTTTCGATTATTTTGGGTGTATACCCAGAGGGGAATTGCTGGATCATATGTTATCACATGTTAACATAGGTATCATACATTTAACGTTTTAAGGAAAGCCTCAGTTTTTAAGTGCATTGTTGCTCCACCACAATGTGTTAGTTCTATCAAAAGTACTTATGGTTTGTGGTTTTAAAAGGATCCCAGAGCTTAAAAGTGAAAGAAACATTTTTTTCAAATATAAATGAGGTGCAGCATAGCTTTCATAGAAGAAGCAAATGCTCGTGATATCAGAGTGCTCATCATAATACAGATCTTTTACACTTTATGAAGCTGATGGCTGCACTTGCTATATAGACAGAATGACAAGGGAACACAGCCCTGTCTGGCACCACACCTTGTGTGGACAACTTCTAGACTTTGTCCAGCCAGAACCACCATGGTCCACCCAGTGGCCTGAGGAGTTGCGTGGTCTCAGAGCCTGCCTTGGCCATACTGTGCATCTCTCACGAGGGTCCTGAGCCAGACCCATGTCTGGCTCCCAGCATCCACCCATGGCCATACTCCACGTGGGACTTGAAGCCTGAAAGCACTGGAGCCTGTCCTGCCCAGCCACGCACCCGCTTCCCAGCAGCATTGGTACCAGATGACACCCAGCCTCAAAGCCTGTGTCCCCACCATAGTGCAGGAAGGAAGACTGCTTTGATTGTTCTCCCTCATCTGTGCCTCCTCAGGGAAGAGAACGGTTTTGCAGTATTTTCCATTCAATCCACAGTACCCATCATGAATCAAGAGTTAAGGGAAATTTTTAAAATTAAATCTGAAACCACAGGATATGTACAAGAGGGTGATGATTATGCCTGGGAGTTTTTATCAGTCACAGCTGTTCCATTATGTTTGTTTACTTTAGGGAAGAAATGGTCCTTTGAAATACATGACCAAAATAAACACACGGGCAGCTGTAGTTAGCGTGGGCAAGTGACAGAACGAATGGAGCCGACCCAGGGAGGCCATGGTTTGCAGTCACCATTGTCAACCTCAAGATACCCCAAGAAAAGAAATCTTTTATGGATAAATCCTATTGGAATCTAGGAATTATGAAACTTTGTGGAATGTTATAATTCAGGCAAAAGTCAAAATACTGAATATGGAATTAAATGTGTGCTACAGAGAAGCCACACTTATAATATACTTATACTATCAATAATTTATAAATACAAATATTTATTGAGTGATTACTATGTGCTAGGCATTCTACTCAGCTCTCAGCACCCATTAATGAAGATGAAATTCAAAATTCCTTTCTCAGAAGGAAACCAAAATCAACAAAAATATAATTTTGTATAATTATTAATGCTATTAAAAGCTTCAATCGCAATTAATTTATTTAAATAAATGACATATGTACAATACATTTTACCTGATTTAGGTTAAATAAATTTTGTATTTTTATAAACCTGAAAGCATCTCCAACCAAAAATCAGTAGAGGAAAATAAAAGCAAAAGAAGTCATAAAGGACTTCCATCTTCATCATACAAATATTAAAATGTGCATATTTTATTAATACACAATATTTTACTTCTTTTACATGACCTTTTTTAGAATGCTCGGAATGTTTTAGATGTGAAAAACTGCTATTTCAAGGAAAAATGCTGAAAACAAAATTAAATTTGAAATGCTGGCATTAGTGTCCCAATCTGAGATAATGAAATTACAGTTCCTGACAGTGTTTCTCTTTTTATTGTAATTGAAACCATTCTAAGAAGAAGGGACTACTTATAAAAGCAAGTTGTATTAAAATATCGGTTTCTAAGATATAGGGGATCTCAGTGTACAATTGTTCTCTAAGGTAATGACCCAGAAAAAAAGTGATTTGTGTTTGCTTTTCATTCCCTGCAACATGAAATTCATCAAAGGAGAGAGAAATAGACCCAGTAGGACAGATGGAGGAAGAGAGATTGTGTAGGGACACCCCATGAGTTATTTGCTCCCAGATACTGATCTGATTTTCCTAGAAGAGAGAAGATTGGAAGCAGTGCTCCTATTACAAGACCAAACAACAAACTAGATGCAAGCCAAAGAGCATACAAAGTACCTAAGAGTAAATTTAAATCCCAGCCTGTTGCATTTACGACTAGACACTGCTGTCTTCCAGTGGTTTTAGAGGGTTATTAATAACAGACATATCTAAGCATTCATATCTGTTTTCATAAAATCATATTCTTCAGAGCACAGAGCTTCATCTCTTAGAAATGCTGATCCTTGGTCCTTGGGGTTGGATCTGCATTTGTTTCCATCTGAGATACAGATTGATTCATTGACTAATGTGTACAAGGGGGACCCTACCAAAATAAATGAAATTTATTAATAAAAAAATTGGATATTTATTCTTGTATGTTTAAACTTCAGTCACTTTCACAGTACTCGCCATTTGATACAATACACCTATCAAGATGCTTTTTACGCTGTTTGAAACAGTTTTTGAACTCAACAATTTTGATGCCTTTAGTGCTTCTACCATTTTTGGTTTCACCTCTTCCATAGGCAAACATTTCCCTTTGATGACTTTTTTCACCCCGTGAAACAAAAAAAAAAGTCACTTAGGGAAAGATCAGGTGAATAGGGAGGGTGGGGCACAAGGTCACACTCTTTTTGGTCAAAAACTGCTGAACTCTCAGCAAAGTGAGGGCAGATGCACTCATAAATCACCCATCATGAAATGGGCAAATGTGTTGAATCTCTAAAAAAAAATTCACCAAAGCTGAACACAGCCTTTCACAACAACACTAGCTGGTACACTGATGCCAATGAGTTCCTAGAACACTTACCTAACAGAGAAAGCTTATATTACAAGAGATCCACCCTCCAAAAGATAATTCTGGTTTTTTTTGGTGCTCCCCCCCCATATACAAGGTGTTTCTTACACTATATTAAAATGTGGCTGAATTCAGTGGTACTTTCCTAGATTACAGATAGCTAAATAATGCCCATCATGAATGGTCCTGTTACCTCTGACTTATTTTTAAAATTTTCAGGTTATGTTTTTTGTCATTTAGGAATGCTTTAGGCTGCAAGTAACAGATTGCTGAACCTCAGCAGTTTATACACTTTGAGGCTTATTTTTCTCATATACAAAATGTTTGGAGGAGGACAGCTCAAGGCTTCCATAGCTCCTTATTGGTACCATCCAGAAACCTAAGCTCCTCCTAATTTTCTACTCCAGTATCTTTGGTGAGTTAACATTCATCTTCATGTTGGTTGTCTCATGACTACAGCAGACTCCTCCACCTCCAGCATCACATTCATGTCCTAGTTAAAAAAAAAAAAAATTGGGAAGAGCAAAGAGGAGATGTGTCACCCAAGTCTATTCGTTTTATCCAGAAAGCAAAGTCACCCCTGGTAATAAATCTAACCAACTTCCATTTATGATGGAGAACCTCCAAAAAGCATAATTTATTTATTTTTAAAAATGTGTATTTATTCTCACATCTTTAAACTTCAGTCACCTTCAATGTACTCTCCATTTGATGCAATACACGTATCAAGATACTTTTTCCACTGCTCAAAACAATTTTTGAATTCATCAATTTTGATGCTTTTTAGTGCTTCTGCCATTTTTGGTTGCACCTCTTCCACATCAGCAAAACATTTCCCTTTGAGGACTTTTTAAATCCGGGAAATAAAAAAAAAAAATCACTCAGGTGAGATCAGGTGAATAGGGAGGGTAGGGCTTGGAGGTCTTACTATTTTTGGTCAAAAACTGCTGAATACTCAGTGCAGTGTGGGCAAGTGCATTGTCATGGTGGAAGAATCAGTCACCTGTTAACATAACTTGGGACGTTTCTTCTACAAATTGTGACACAACCTTCTCAAAATTTACAGATAAAACCTTTGGTTGATCATTTGATCTAGAGGAGCAAATTCTAAGTGTACTACAAGGGGCCCACCTTCCAAAAGATAATTCTGGGTTTTCTGGGGGTCCCTCTTTGTACATGTCAATTCCTGCTCTTACTGGCCAGGAATTCTAATTACTGGCCAAGAGAGATGAGATTACCAACAATGGGTTAGATAACTCATGATTTAAACCTCAGACTAAGGTAAGAGTTGACTATCCCTGAGATCCAGAGACTGCCACCCAGATCTGGACAAACTGACCAGTCCATTAACAAAGAAAGAGAAATGGAATAGAGGTGGGACAGAAACAGCAGCATCTGCCTTTATTTTCTCATCAATCACATAAAATATTTTTGTTCTCTTGAAACAACTCTGCAATTATGCTTAAAAACAGGATTGAAGAGTAATGACTCTTGTGCAACATGTATAAATTGTATGAAACTTAATGAATTTTACAGAAAGGTAGAAAATCCTATTAGCCAGACTTCTCCTTAAGAAGTGAACTGTATTTGTTGAAAAAAGATTTAGGGTAGAAAAATATGAATGAGACAGGAGTGGGGCATTGAGTATGGGTGAACGCTCCTCTCCGGCAAGTAGAAGCCTCCCTCTGGAGGAGGGAGGGGAGAGCAATAATAGGAAGAGGGGAGGCAGTCCAGCCCTCTTTCAGCTAACTCATTTGATCCTTACAACAGCCCTCTGAAGCTCTGGGCTTTCTGTCTGTTACAAGGAAAAACTTGAGGCTCAAGAGGTCAATTGACTTATCAGAGGTCTCACAGCAGGAAGTGCTGATCCTAAGATCAGGTTCCTGTGTCTGCACTACGCAGGGCCTCTCCCACCAGCTCCCTGTATCATCCCTAAAGAGACTCAGCACACAAAACGCCTGTGTCGAAACTGGTGGATGAGCAGGAAGCGAAGTCATTCATAACCCGAGAGAGTGGAAAGAAGGCCAGATATGAAAATAGCCAACAATTGTTTGGATGGTTCTGAATTTGAGATCATGGGCTTAGAATTTAAATCGGGTTTAACCCATTCTATGATGCCTAGGGGCCTCGGCTAGCCTCTGGGCTATCCCCAGTTAGGTTCATACAATGGACAGAAGGGTGTGGCTAAGGCTTATGGATGAAAAAGGTCTTGCTAAAAAATGTCCGGGACAGGAGGTAAAGCACAAGAATGCAGCTGCCTTGGAGGAGCCAGGCTTGTCCTGCATGAATGGATATGGAATTTCCAAAGGTTTGGGCTTTGTACTTTGTTCATGGTTGTGAAGCTTATTTCCAAAAGATGGTACCACAAACGCCGAGCCTCTAATTCTCTGTTCACCAAGTCCCTTGGAATCCAAAGTAAAAGATGTTAATACTGTCTCACATCCAGGACAGGCTGTGCCCCAAAGCTCCAAGTCAGTGCACAGGAAGCAGGGACACCCCAGTGTAAGGGCAACTGAAGGAGAGGCCAGAAGAGCGTTGACTGGGTACAGGTGTCCTTGTGGACCAACTGTGCTCAGGGGTGGCTGTCTATGAGGACTGGAGCTCCCATGACCAGATACCAGGCTTCCATGCCTCAGCAAACCATCACTCCTACTCCAGCTAGTAGTGACGTCTCAACACTTGGCAGAAATACTACACAATTGCTATTCTGTACACTTCTTTCCAAACCTCCAATTATTACTCAGGACATCTCTGAGCAAATGTCCAGAGAACATCATGTTTCTTCCTTCAGATGCCATGTTCTGGGGACATTATGCTAGGACAGTGATTGGCTACTTACAAGAAAAGCAGCCAAGCACCAAAAGACCAAGAGAATGAGAGTAAACTACAATCTATTCCATAGTTGGCTGCCAATCTTTCTCGAATGCTGAAACAAGCTGTCTTGAGTATGCCACTGTAGGGATGTGGGTGACAGTCATTTCTCTCCACTCCCTCCCTTCTCCCCCCTCCCCCTCTTTCCTTGTCTCCCACTGTTTCTATTACTTTCTGTTTTTCTCTTCCTCTCTCTGTCTCTCTGTCTTCTCTATTAAAAAGAAGATCATCATAAGGAATACAGTAGCTTCATTATTCCTCTTCGTGTCCTCCAAGGTCTTCTGGTGAGCTCTTTTGTTTTCAGATATTTTCTGATAAATAAAGCTCTGGTCTGCATAAACACCCATGCAGTGTGTGTGTATGCAGTGGATATTTTTATAAAATCCTTATGTTAATTAACATGTAAATCTGTGTTCTCAAAACCATATTTCCTTAAAACTACCTGTTTCATATAAATATTTTTTCTCGGCCAGGCACGGTGGCTCAAGCTTGTAGTCCCAGCTCTTTGGGAGGTCGAGACGAGAAGATTGCCTGAGCCCAGGGGCTCAAGACCAGCCTGGGCGATTTGGCAAGACCTCATCTCTACAATAAATCAAAAAATTAGCCAGGCATGGTAGCGTGCACCTGTAGTTCCAGCTACTTAGAAGGCTGAAGAGGAAGGATCACCTGAGCCCAGTAGGTCGAGGCTGCAATGGCGACGAGTGTGCCACTGTCCTCCAGCCTGGGTGACACAGTGAGACTCCAACTCAAAAAAAATTTTTTTTCTTTTTAAACTTGTCTTTGTCTCACAAATAATGTTTCTTGGTCTCGTTCACTGTTCTTTTACATCTAGAAAAAGTCACTTTGACCTGTTTTGACTCCTGTGCCCTTGGGCTCCTCCCTAGTCCTCTTCCTGTGCCTGGCCCCGGAGACAGGGGCACTTGACAGCCATGGGTCCTGCTCACAGCACACATGGTGGGGTCTCTGGATGCTCAGTCTACACTTGGGTACACTTTGGTATTCATGCAGGAGCTCTAAGGAGATGTGAGACTTTGCTGTTTGATGAGGTGACAGTCACCCTTACCTGGGTCCTGAATGAAGTTCAGGTGCACAACCCTTCAGAGACTTCCAAGGGTGTTGAGCCTCTAAGATGTCCTAGTTCTGACTCCGTGCCCTCATGGGGCATCCTTTGGAAATTCAGGGAGACACCTGCCCTCCAGAGCCCCCTCGCAGCCAGGGCCTGAGCACAATGAAAACACAGGTGACTACAGCCAAAGCCACTTTGGGTAAGTCCTCAGATAGAATCAGCAGGGGCAGTCACAGAGAAAAACAGGGATCAGGGAGCTCCTCCCACAGAGCCAGCATCAGGGCTGAGCCCTAAAAGAGGCTGAGGACCCAGGCTGAGGAGCAGGCATGGCTACCCCACCCTGATGCAAGGGCTCATTCACTGGACTAGGGACCTGGATGTAGCTGGAAAATGAAAGAAGAGAACATGTACCAGGTATCAATTCAATTCAGAACCTGGCTTCCATTTTTTTCCACAAAGTACATACATATTGTCTTAATCTGCTCAGACTGCTATCACAGAGTCCCATAGACTGGGGGCCTTAAACGACACACATTTATTTCTTTTGGTTCTGGAGGCTAAAAGTCTAAGACCAAAGCACTGGTAAAGTCAGTGTCCAGTGAAGGCCTGCTTCCTGGTTCATAGACAACACCTGTTGCTGTGACCTCATAGGGGTAAGAGAGCTCACTGGGGTCCCTTTTATAAGGGCACTAATTCCATGTGTGAGGGCTCCATCCTCATGTGCTGATCAACTCCCAAAGGCCCTACTTCCTAATTAGGGTTTCAGCATACAAATTTGGAGGGAGGGGGACACAAAGACTCAGTCCATTGCACATTTACATATGTATATCTATAGGTATAAAACATATATGTATAGACATACATTTGTATGGGCCCTCTTTTCCTGTGGGCCAGTTTCCTCCCTCTTCTTGACTTCCATCCTGCTTTGCTATTCTCAAGGATGACATTCTTCTCAAACACTGGGAGCATTTTTAATAAATAACTTTTCTTTCCTGGTTTGCTTTGGTTCCTACAGTTGCTCATGTTCTTATTGCCTGAGACTGACAGTGTGAAGGCCAATACAACAGATGCAGTCTTTGAGGATAAAATTAAATTTTTTCATCGCGTTCATCTATGTGTACGTGCTAAGTGCATACAAGTGCACTTTGCCAAAACTAGTATTCTTACAAAGATAGCTCAGCAAATCACATTTCTAATTCCCCAATTATATTTTGAGCTCACCAGAAAACCTCTATGGGAAAAAAAGCACTTCAATACTGAAAAGAATCTCTGGTAAGTCAAAAAGTCTATTGTTAATACAAAGAAAAAATCATCTCAGATTTTGTTGAGAGTTTGCATTTTCATACATTCTTTGGGCAGAAAAGGTGGTGGGCCTGGGCAGATTTGGCACTATACCCTTGGGCCATGTTTTCCATCCACAGGGAACCACAAAAGGTAGCTTGGTGTATGAGAAAAGCCTGGACACTTAGAAGCTCCACCCCAGCCCTGTCACTTACTAGTTGTGTGACTTTGGAACGCTGCTTGGAGTCTCTGAGTATTCAATTTGCCTCTTGGAAAACAGGAACAATAATAACATACAGAGATATTCAGGGTTGTGGCAAGGAGTCAATATGACCCATAGGTAAATGCCAAGCCTGAAGCCTGACAGACACTCATGTAACTATAAATCCCCTTCCCGCTCCTTCTATCTTCCTTAAAAAAGCAGGAGTCCCCAACCCCTGAGATGCAAACCGGTAGTGGTCTGCGCCCTGTTAGGAGCTGGGCAGCACAACAGAAGTTGAGCAGGAGGTGAGCAGCAGGCAAGCAGAACTCCTTCTGCTGTCAAATCAGCAGCAGCATCAGATTCTCATAGGAGTACGAACACTATTGTGAACTGTGCATGAAAGGAATCTAGATGGCACACTCCTTATGAGAATCTGATGCCTGATGGTCTGAAGTGGAGCTAGTGCCGGGGAGTGGCTGCAAACACAAATTAACATTAGCAATGAGGTTTGATTGCACACTCCCCCACCTCACCCCCGCCCATGGAAAAACATTCTTCCACAAAACCAGTCTCTGATGCCAAAAAGGTTGGGGACAACTGCCTTAAATCGCTCAGAGTAAAAGATGAGAATCTTAATAGGGGCAATAATAGAACATCTGTAAGAACACTTTCCAAATCATCAACTTCAGGGTGACCCTCCACTTCAAGAAATTCAGCCATGTTCTCCTCTGCCTCCCTCTTAACTGGTTGCATCACATCTAATTTAGCTTGCCATTCAAGATGACATGCTGTGATCTAGAAAGATTCCAGATCAGAAGTCCAAGCCCCAGAACTTAATTTAAATGGGAGTGGGAACCCTGTAAAGTAGCCAAAAAGGGACAGTGAATCAGAAGCACTACCTAAAATCGGCATCACAAATATCTGAATCACTTAGGGCCACTAGCATGCCAGAGCACTCTGGCAATGGGGTAACCTGACACCTTCTGGAGGCTAGAATTCCAGTTCTGTTGGAAAGGGATGCTGCCCTGGGACACCAGATTCAGATACCAACCTCTGGATTATCTCTGCACTTTCCACCGCTACCCAGACCTTGAATGCATCCCTGTCCTGGGCCCATGTTTCAGCCACACCTGTTCCCTAAAGCCCAGCTCCCATCCAAATCCCTTTGTGAGACTTCCTTGGCACATCACAGAAACCCAAAGGGACTTCCTTATTTTCTGGTCACTTTAATTCCTGAGCCCACCTCCAGAGGTACATTGTGTGTGTGAACTACTGGGATGGGTGCAGGGGTTGGGGAGAGATGAATAAGACACTATTCAACCCAAAGACATTTAGTCTGAAGGGGAAATGCTGCACACATGCAACTAGCCTTTACACGAGGTAGAATTGTAGGATGTTGTAAAAGAAAAAAAAGTAAGGTTGTGTTCTGAATGAAATTCAAGACAAAAGATTTCTTCTGGCTGGGGAATAAAGAAGGCTTTGTGGAAAAGAAGGAATTTAAACTTGCCTTTACACATGATGAACATGGGGATAGATGTTTATATACCTTACTTCCAAATAATTGCATCAACTCCTTGAGAGATGGGCACACAGAAGCTATGTGTTTTTTATTATCTTGAGCATTTTGAGTTGTAAGATGCTGAAATGAGTTCTTATTAATTGATGGAAAATCTTCACAACCTTTGTCCATAAGTCTATAGGGCAACCCCACCCCATTGCTAACCACTTCAGAAAGCTAAGAAACACCAGCATCTACGAAGGGCATTTACTTGAGAAAAAATTCTGTGACAGCAGAAGCTACCTGTAGAAGAGAAAGGCAAAATCACACCAGCAGTCTTCCCATTCCATTGCTAGGATCTTTCTGGTGCCTAGGTGTACAAGGAGGGGCTTGCCCAGTGTCCTTCTTGGGCTTCATCAGCACAAGGTCACTAGCTCTCACCAACTTAGTGTTCTCTCTCCATGGATCAACTCGTGATTTGTGTCATGAACCCCACTACCGGTTGGTTGTCTTGGTGTTCTCAGGAGACTGGCACTGAGACTCAATTTAGCGTTGGACAGTCACACTTCGCCTGGTGTTTCAAATGCCCCGTCACAGTCAGAGTACTCACATTAATTGCAGTCGTGTCTTTGCTTTCCTTCCTCCCTGATCCACAGATATAACCCTTGTAGAACGCCATGACAGTTGACTTGCGTTTATAAGCAGTAATTGGCTATCAAATCTCTTGTGAATCTGTTTTGAGAATAAAAGAATTTAAAAAACCAAGGTTCCTTCTGGGAGCGGGAGTCTTTGTCTTCTCTTCTGGCCCTGTGCTTTAGAGAGCGCTCCAGGCCCCACTGTGCTCCGTAGGAATGAATTGTTATCAAGAGGGCATGCACTGGATAGGACCTTCAAGGGCAACAGACAAAAACACACAGTCTTTCAGGGTAAGAGCAAGGATTTATAGGCAAAATGCAGCTATTCTCAGAGTCTTCAATAAAGATATACAACCTGAACAAAAGGTAAGTATTTCACTCAGTCTATGAAAGCCTGTGAAATTTATTTTTTGCAAGCTTTTACAGTCCATGGCCTTCCCATTCAATCTTGAATAATAGCACTGAATTGAGCTGTAAAAGCTTCCGAAGTTTGAAGCCTTTTGACAAGTTAATTTAGCAGTATGGTAAAAAGTTTTTCCCCAAGATAGAATAAAGCCATCATATCATGAATGTAGCAGTCATCCTGAGGAAAGAAAACACCATTAGGATTAGAAATGATGTGCTTTATGGAGATAGTTTGTGGTTTCGTGTAATCTACTATCAATATTTCAGGAGAAAGATGTTCCACTCATCAGTCAGCTAGAAGTCAATATCTCCACTTAAAACCAACACCCAGGGGCCAGATCACATATATCTTTTATTGGAAAAAATAACGCTCTCTATGTAGTTTTTCTTTCTACAGTTCTTTAGATTCTAATTGTGGTGTGTGTGTGTGTGTGTGTGTGTGTGTGTTTATTACAAAGAAGTCTTTCTTTTTCTAGGAGAAAAACAGGGAAAAGAAAGAAGCAATATTTTCTTTGTTCCCCCCTTACATACACATATCTGCCACCCACCCTTTCCCCAGCGGCTGGTGTTGCTTTTCCTTGCCCATTCAAAGTGAAATAGAATGAGCTCAGCCACCTTCTTTAGACAAGATGAAAGCAGTTGAGAATTGTTTTTTTGTTTGTTTGTTGTTGTTTGTTTTTAACAATTAAAATAACTCAAAGTACCTGGCTCCTATTTTGCCATAGGAAGACAAGAAAGGAAACAGAATTGCTATCTCCCTACAGCATCTCAGTGGTTATTGCTGAGAATCTTTGGGGAAGGAAAATAGTCACCTATAAATAGGATGAATGGTAAAGATCCAGCTTTGTCATGATGGGGGAAAAAAGCCAAGAAAAATTAATTATATTTAACAAAGAAATGTTTCAGATGCCATTTGGTCTTGTGCCCTGAATATAAATCTCCAAATGTTTCTCACTTGAATATTTTAGTGGGAAAAAATAAAATTAAAATTAAAAAACAGATGCCCTATTATTGTGCTTATATAGTAATTGCGTGGATTGCTTTGAAGTGCTCTGTGTCGTTAGGTGAGTTCAGCACTGGTTTGAGGATATAAGCTCTTGGGTTTTTGGGTAGAGGATGTCTGGTATAATGAAACACTTTTCAGTACTAAAAACTCAACATGAATCTCCCAAGGACAGATTCAAAGTCTTGCACAATGAAGAGGGGTAACAGTTTTTAAATGTTTCTTACCTTTGGTATTATGGAGCAAAGAATGGTTTTCATTTTATCGTTTCATGTGTTTATTTTAATAAAGGAAGAGCATTTAATTAGTTCTATCTTACTAAACCATTTTAGAAAGAAAATATTCAACAAGTTGGGACTAAAGAAAGGAATAACAAAATTTATGACACTGATTAAAAAAGCACACACTTTTGAATCAGCTAGATCTGGATCTAGACTCTAGCTGCCCTGAACAGATGTTCCTTGCATAATTCACCCAGAAGATACTCACCAACTGCCTACTATGCACTAAGCAGTATACTAAGTGCAAGGGATTCAGCAGTAAATATGGATGACTATATAAAATAGTCTGGACATGTCCTTAGGCAGGTCCTTTCTTGTTTCCCCAAGTCTCCTTGTTCTACTCTGTACAATGTGAATACTAAGAGCACCCGTCTCTGAAGGAGGATTTGAGGACTACCATGGGCTTACTTTAGTGCCCTTACACATGGTCTCTGCTCAGATGGTTATGTTATGATCATATGAGGCTTTTAATTAGTCAAAATTATAAGCTACAACAGTATTTAGGTGGCGATCAAATGTTTAAAAAGAGTCAACAATTAATAAACAATATTTCTACTTCACAGTAAAATCCTGATGAAACACCAGTTCTCATATTAAGTTCCTTCCTTCTAAACAAAAATAATTCAAAGCATAGTGGTCTCTTGAAAAAATAACGGTTTGCCCACACTTATATATTTATTTGAATTATCATTATGATATTTTGGAATTTCTTTTGTGTCTTAGAAACTACTTGTTAGGGAAAATGTAATTTTATTTTCATATAGAAATAACTGAATTCAGTAGTCTCCACAGAATTTAATTCTTAAGACTAATACCCAATGAAATTTTATGAGTTTCAATTGTGCAACTGGTAATGCTTCTAACCGTGATTAAAAAACAATGTACAATTTTTGCCTTTTCTGGATCACAGAAATGAGATTTTCCATTCAACACATATTTGTTGAGGACCACGAGCTGTGTGAGGTGGAAAAAGTACACCAATGGACACAATGACGGTCCAGAGCTGCTTGCCCAGTGTGGAAGGAAGGTGTTGGAAAAGGAACCACTCTGTGTTTGGATAATACTACAATCTTGTAAGAGGAAGATTCTGTTCTTTGAACTGTCTTCCATAATTGTATTATGTATGTATTTTATTTTAGATATCACTATTAAATATTTCAAGCTTACAGAAAAATAGAAAGATTAGTGAATGATCACACGTGTTCATGCATATTACTGTAGGTATCCATAACAGTTTATTACCTTTGTTGTTGTGTAGTATTTCACCGTATGGATGTACCATTCTGTTTATTCACCAAGTCACTGAAAGACCTTTGAGTTGTTTCCAGTTTGTGGTTATTATGAATAAAGCTGCCATAAACATTTGTGAATAAGTTTTTGTGTGAGCATAAATACTGAGGAGCAGGATTGTTGAGTCATAACTGCAACAAAACACCTGTTTTTCAGAGCAGCTGTACCATTTTGCATCTCCATCAGCCATGCATGGGTGTTGCGATTGCTCTGGATCCACATCATCAAGTGATGTCTTCACTATCTTTTTGTTTTAGTCATTCAGATAGGTATGAAGTGACAGCTCACTGTGGTTTTAATTTGTATTTCCCAAGTAGTTAATTATATTGAACAATGATGTCAAATATGTTAATATTCCCTTTATGGTTTGTGCTTATTTTTCTTTACATAAGAAATCCTCCCACAGATGATAAAACTATTCCCACCTTTGAAAACTCTAAAGTTTTCCTTTTCACGTGTAGATTATTTTTCTGCCCAGTTTGTTTGGTGTTAGATAGTAATTTCATTTTATTTTTTCAATATGGATAACCAATTGTCCAAGTATCAGTGATTCAGTAATCTTTCTTCTCTGCTCTGTAATGTAATCTCTGTCATAGATCAAGTTTCCATACATACGTGTGCTGTTGTCTGGTCTATCCATCCTGTTACACTGCTCTTTTTGTCTACTCCTGTGCCAGTACCATGTGGTGCAATTCCTAAAGCTTAGAATAGATCTTGACATTTGGCAAAAAAAAAAAAAACAACAACTCCCTCCCCCCCACCATGGTATTTATTGAAACTGCCTTGCCTATTATCGGTTCTTTGCAATTTAATGATTTTTTAGAAGTAACTCACCGAAAATTGCATTAAAGTTTTAAAATGCACTGGAGAAAAATCACCATTTTTACAATTTTCAGTCTGCCCATCCATGGATATGGTATTCCTTTAATTGAATCCAAGATACCATAGAATCAAGGATGCATCATTCTTATGTGTGCTATGAGGAATGAAAAAGTGCCGCCAGTTGATCTATGACACAATTTAAAGCACAGTCAATTTTAAGACTAATTTCTGAGCCCCTGAAAATGTGAAAAAAAAGCATGTTTCAGAATTGACAAAATTTGGTGCATACCTCCAATTTTTTAGTCTTTTAAAGATATCTTTCAAAAAAGTTTCATAATTTCTTCCATAAGAATTTTATACAACTTTTTTTAGACCTATTCCCTAGGTGTCATGAAGTTTTTGCAATGTTTTTGCATTCTTCTTTAGAATTCTGAGTGTTTCTAACTGGTATATAGGAACCCAAAGAATTCCAATAAATGGATCTTATATCCAGCAATCTTTTTGAGCTTTCCTACTACTCTAGCAGTCTGCCTATACATTGTCTTGAAACTGTCTTTTTGTAAATGATTTCTAACCCTACCACATTTTGGTAAAATAAGATGGTCTGTATAATACTGATTCTTTGGAGCGTTTTGAGGTTTGCTTTGTGGCCTAGTATGTAGCCATGACTAGTGTTTATACTAATGTTCCATGTATGCCTGAAAAGAATGTACTTCCTAATTTAGGAGTGTAGAATCATTTTGATATGTAAGCATTAGTATAAGCATGTTAATTATAATTTAAATATTATATATCCGTTATTGAAAGAGTAGTAATCTCTGGTATTGTGAGTTTATAAATTTCTCCTTGGAACTTCAAAAATTTTTGCTTTATATGATTTTTTTTTTTTTTTTTTTTTGAGTTGGAGTCTCACTCTGTCGCCCAGACTGGAGTGTAGTGGCACGCTCCCGGTCACCACAGCCTCGACCTGCTGGGCTCCGGCGATCCTTCCGCCTCAGCCTTCCAAGTAGCTGGAACTACAGGCGAGTGCTACTACGTCCAGCTTTATTAATTTTTTTGATTTATTGTAGAGATGAGGTCTCGCCAAGTTGCCCAGGCGGGTCTCGAACCCGCAGGCTTAGGCAATTCACTCACCTTGGTCTCCCAAAGCGCAGGATTACAGGCTGAGTCACCGAGCCCAGCCGTGCTTTATATGATTTTGAGGCTAAATTAATAAATGCAAAAAGTTTAGATTGATAAATCTTCCTAGTAAATTGCCTCTCTTACCATATGTAGTGGCTACCTTTACCTCCAAAATTGCTTTCTTTCCTTAGGGTCAATTTGGACTGATATTATAATAACAGATACCTCTTTTGATTACTGTTGGTTTACAACATTTTTTGTCCCCTCAGACAATTAGCTTTTCAGTATTCACATGTTTAGTGCTATCACTTATAAATGGTAGGGAGATGGCCTTTATTTTTTAAAATCTAACCTGACAATTTATCTTTAACTGGTAAACTTAGTCAATGTACATTCATTGTGAATACTGACCTATCTGGAGTTATTTCACAACTTATTTTTGGTTTTCTGTTTACCCTGCTCTATCTTTGCTTCATTCATTCTTCTTTCCTATTTTCTGTTGGACTGATTTTTTTTTTTTTCCTCTCTTTTTCTCCCTTCTTTTTGTAAGGCCCCCTCTGCTGCTTTGGAACTTTTATATTCCATTTCAAATTGTTTAGTATTTTCTTTAAGATTTTTAACAAGCACTTTTGCTTAACAAAATTTAAAGTTATACCTCTTGACAATACTGGAAATATAAAAAACTTCACCTCCAGTGTCCCCTCATTCCTGACAAGCTCTATTTATTATTATACACCAGACATTACTGCCATCTTATTTTATGGTATTGTGTGCTATAGTTCATGCTTGCCTAGATTTACTCACACAATTTCTTTGCTTAATATTTTCTTTGCAGTGGATTTACTATCTTGGCCAGGGCAGGGTTCAGAAGGGCAGGGATCAGGAAGGCACAAGTTGAAGGTCAGGGAGGAAGTTTCAAGGGCTTACATTTGGTCTTTCCTATCAGGATACCTGTTGCCCTACAGGTGATGGCTCTGCCATCTACTAACTACATCCATCCCAAGGTTAAACTAATGTTCACTAATGAAAGAATTTTGCACTCCTAAATCAGGAAACACATTCTTTCCAGACATATATAAAACATTTAGAAACACTGGCCATGACCATATACTAGGCCACAAAACAAATATTAACAAGTACCAATGAAGCAGTACCATAGTCAATCGGGGGCCGAAGAAATGACCACAGGTGGATCTACAAACCCCTTAAATCCATCATGACAGGCTTGGTGTGGGAAGAATTCTAAGATGGTCCCAAGATTCCTGCCTGTGGTGAGGGTTGACGGATTTATGATGTTGATAGCATATCACTCCCACAATTATGCTGCTGCAGGGCAGGCGGAACTTTACCTCTTAGGGCTTCCAGCTGGGCCTGAGAATTCATTTGGCATGACACCGATTAACAGGAGGAGAGTGGAGAGGCCTGGGAATGGTAGCTCATGCCTGTAATCCCACCACTTTGGGAGGTAGAGGCGAGAGGATTGCATGAGCCCCGGGGTTTGAGACCAGCCTGGGCAAATTGTTTAGACCTAGACTCTACAATAAATCAAAAAATTAGCCAGGTGTGGTGGCGCACACCTGTAGTTCCAGCTACTTGGAAGGTTGCGGCAGAAGGATCGCCCGAGCCCAGCAGGTTGAGGCTGCAGTGGCTGTGAGCCTGCCACTGCACTCTAGTCTGGGTGGCAGAGTGAGACTCCAACTCAAAAAAAAAAAAAAGCGTAGAGAGTTTAGTGTAAGTTTTATGAAACACAGGGGCCCTCATAAGAAAATTAAAGACCCAAAGAAGTAGCAAAACCCAAATGCTTCTCTACTAGGTTAAGCAAAGAGAGGCAACTGCAGGAAAGTAACCAAATTATGTGGAAGGCCAAAGGAAGATGGGAATTATTTTAACAAGGTCTTTTTGTTCATGATTCTCTCAGCTATGCCTTCCCATTGAGAATGTTTCTTTTTCAGCTGGTACAGGAAGGACATCTTTCTCACATTAGTTTCTATCTCCTGTGTTCAGGAATTGAAGGGGGAGGTTCAGAGCACCCTTCTCGCATCTGCTGTTTTTCAAATGCCTTTAGTTCAAAATGATTCTCATGCTAAAGTGACATATTTTGGGGTGGCATATTCTGCCACTCTTCATTACCTTGCAATACAGAAAAGATTTTGCAGATGTCACAAAGGTCCCTAGTGGACTTTGAGTTAATCAAAAGGGAGATTGTCCTGGGTTGGCCTGACCTAATCAGGTGAGCTCTTAAAGGAAATCAGAAAGATGCTGGGCTGTAGGAAATCTCCTGTGGCCTGGAAGAAGGGGACTGCCTTGTTCTGGAAGGGAAAGGTGGCAAAGAATGTCATGTGGCCCCTAATTTCTCAGAATGGGCCCTGGATGACAGCCAGCAAGAAAGTGGGAACTTCAGTCCTGCAATGGCAAGGTATGGAATTCTAGCATCAACCAGTGAACTTGGACAGGACCCTGAGCCTCAGATGAAACAGCAGACCTGGCTGACACCTTATTTCTGCTTGGTGAGGCTTTGTGCAGTGAAAACATACTGGACTCCTGACCCACAGAAATGAAGAGATCCTAAATGTGTGTTATTTTAAGCTGCTAAATTTGTCACGCGGCCATAGATAACTCATAACTTGGCAGGACCCATTGACCACCTGCCCTGCATATGTCCTTCTCTAACTCAGGCTACAGGGGCACTCCTGATGTCAGTGTCAACTCAATCCTGTGCGCAGCACTCCTCTAAAGGACTGGGTATTTCCTGTCCCCAGAAGACAATTACTCTGAATGGCTGGAGGTACCTTGGAAAAGGACTAGGAGAAGAGCTCTCTATTAACTTGTGGCTGTGTCTTTGGAGACCTTCACAGTTGGACTCGTGGTTGAGAATTAACTCAGAAAGGGACATTGGGTGAGGGGTTTATTTATTTATTTATTTTTTTAATGTTAAAGATGGGTACAATTCAGGGTTAGGTATACAAATGGTCACAGCACAGGTAAAGTTTGGGCCTCTCTTTGGTCCCTACTTCACCTAGTTTGAGATCAGGTACCCTTATTGATGAAGTGTCTCCGCACACCCACTCCCACCAGCAGTTTCCCATTACTGCTAATCTCTTTCTTATAGTATTATGATAATTGTTCAGGGTCCGCTTATGAGTGAAAACATGTGGTACTCAGTTCTTTGTATCTGTAATGTATCACTGAGTATTATAGACTCTAAATCCACCCAAGTTGCTACAAAGTTCATCATTTTGTCCTTCTTTATGATTGCATAATATTCCATCTTGTATATGTACCACATTTTTTTAGTCCAGTACACTTTCAATGAGCAGCATGGTTGGTTCCATGTTTTTGCTATTGTGAATAATGCTTCAATAAACATGTGTGTGCAGGTATCTTTTTCATAGAGTGATTTGAGTTCCTCCGGATATATTCCCAAAAGGGCAGTTGCTGGGTCATAAGGAAGGTCGATTTTTAGATCTTTTAGGAATCGACACACTGTTTCCCATAGAAGTTGTACTAGTTTACACTCCTACCAACAGTGTAGAAGTATTTCCTTTTCCCCACATCCTCTCCAGCATCTGTTGTTTTTTGAATTATTCATGATGGCCATCCTGACTGGAGTTAGGTGGTATCTCAGAGTGGTTTTAATTTGCATTTCTTTTATGATTAGTGAAGCTGAGCATTTTTTCATGTATCTGTTGGCTGCTTGTATGTCTTCTTTTGAGAAGTGTCTATCTTTTACCCACTTTTTAACAGGGCTGTCTGTTTTTTTCTTTTTGGCACACTTGAGTTCCTTGTAGATCCTAGATGTTAGGCCTTGGTCAGATATACAGTTGGCAAATATTTTTTCCCATTCTATGGGCTGTCTCCCCACTCTCATGATGGTTTCTTTTGCTTTGCAGAAGCTTTTCAGTTTGATAAGATCCCACTTGTCTATCTTATCTCTTATGACATTGGCATTTGGGGTTCTGGTCAAGCATTGGTTGCCAGTTCAAATTTTCATAAGGTTGCCTCCTGCATTTTCTAAGGTTCCTATAATTTGAGGTTTTATGTTTAGGTCTTTCATCCATTTAGAGTTGATTTTTGTGTTTGGTGATAGGTAGGAGTCTTTTTTAATCTTCTGCATGTGATCATCCAGCTTTCCCAGCAACATTTACTGAATAAGTTCTCCTCTCCCCAGGGGTTGTTAATGGAGGCTTTATGGAAGATGAGTTGGTTGAGAAATTAAGGTTTTGCTTCCGGAATCTCTATCTTGTTCCATTGGTTTATATGCCTATTCTTGTACCAATACCAGGCTATTTTGATTACTATGGCCTTATAATAAAGTTTGAAGTCTGGAAGTGTGATTCCTCCCACTTTGTTTCTTTTGCCGAGGATTGTTTTGGCTATTCATGGTCGTTTATGTTTCCGTATGAATTTCTGTATTGTCATTTCCAGGTCTGAGAAGAATGATGTTGGTAATTTAATGGGTGTTGTGTTAAATCTGTAGATTGTCTTGGGTAGGATGGACATCTTAATAATGTTGATTCTTCCAATCCAGGAGCATGGAATATTTTTCCATTTGTTTGTGTCATCTTTGATTTCTTTGTGCAGTGTTTTATAGTATTCATTGTAAAGGTCTTTCACTTCTCTGGTTAGGAAGATGCCAAGGTATTTCATTTTTTTTGTTGTTGTTACTATTGTGAATGGGAGTGTGCTTTTTGTTTGGTTCTCTGCCTGTTTGTTGTTGGTGTATAACAACGCAATTGTCTTTTGCACATTGGTTTTGTACCCTGAGACTTTGCCAAAGTCCTTTATCAGTGCAAGAAGGTTTTTGACAGAGTCTCTTGGATTTTCGAGGTATAGAATCATATTGTCAGCAAAGAGAGATAAATTGACTTCCTCTTTTCCTATTTGAATATCCCTGATTTCCTCCTCTTGTCTGATTGCTCTAGCTAGGACTTCCAACGCTATGATGAACAGGAGGGGTGAAAGTGGTCAGCCTTGTCTTATTCCGGTTTTCAGGGGAAATGCTTCCAATTTTTGTCCATTTAGCAATATGTTGGTTTGGGTTTATCATAGATGGCTCTTACTATTTTGGGGTATGTTCTCTCTAAGCCTAGGGGTTGAGATTTTCATTGTGACAACTGACATCAGCCTCTGGTCACCCGCCACCAACTTTTATTGATCCTCTATATAGGAGGGAGCATCCTCATTGGCTGCCTATCTTTCTTCCTCCCAGAAATACCTTGATCTGTTAGGCATCACCACCAATACCTGTGAATTGAGAACCTTGTTTGCTGTCCTGAAAATTATGTGCACATTGCCCTAGATGGTGAACTGTCACCACCTGTCCTCTGCTATTCAGGAGTCCTGTTACCCACAAGGACACTCAGGGACCTGGTTCCATCAAGACTCCTTGATTCTGCCCTGTTCTACTGAAGACAGACACCTCCAGCCTTCTCAACAATGCCCACACCACTCCACAAGTGCTTTCCTTACCACCTGAGTGCAGGGAGAGTCGCATGTCTCCTGTGGGAACCTCATGTGATAAATCTCTCCCAGCATTCCTGCCTCTAGGCCTCCTGACCCTTTCCCAGGGCCCCCCAAACCAAACCTGGCAGCTCCCTCTCCACCACTGTTGGCCATTGTCTCCACACTTTAAAGCACATCTGGGATCTCTTCAGTTCTGACTCCCTGTGTCCTCATCAGGATGTTAAATCTTAAGTTACAGAGAAGAACCCACGTGATAACACCCTCTCCCTTCCAGGTCCATGCTGCTCCCCATCTGTACCCTGGAGATCCACTCTTCTGTTCCTGACCCTTCATGTGAGTCGGCTCCCACAGCTCTGTTCAGGAACCCCCTTTTTACTATAACTATAACTGGAGCTATAAACCCCAACCTGGCCAGGGATGGAGCTGACAGTCATTCTGGAAGCAAAGAGGGAAGAAGGGGTGAGTCTTAAACCCGCACTTCCCAAGCATCACTTGGTGAGGCACGGTTTGAGCTGAGGCTTTGCAGAACCTCCAGGTACTGAGCGGGTCTCTCCTCTGGCACCAGCAGAAGCCACTTATGCTGACCCAGAGCATGGAGGAAGTCAGGAGAGGCTCAAGGTCCTCATGTTCATCTTCTGAAATATTCCCTTTCTTTCTATATCTAGGGTCCCACTCCTCCCCCACCATGCCCTTGACTTTGGCATCAGAAACTTGCTGGAGTATGAAGTTAGCCTCTGCCACTTTTACAATTCAAGCTCAGGCCTAATTTATTTATTCTGTATATCAATAGCTTTAGAGGGTACAAAAAGTTTTTGGTTACATGGACTCATTATATAGTGGCACTCACAATCCCCACCTGTGCACATTGTACACGATAGGTAATATTTCATTCCTTCACCCATTCTCATCCTCCCCATTTTGAATCTCCAGTGTCCATTATATCATTCTATATGCCTTTGTACATCCTTTATTTAGCTTCCACTTATAAGTGAAAACCTGCAATGTTTAGTTTGGGCCTGATTTTTGGCAGTTTGCTCTCTAACTGCAGAAGGTGGGGGGCCTCTTTCAGTGCTGCTTTCTGCATTATGCCCTGAGTCATACACCAACTGACAGAGCCTGTTACTGGCCTTTTCCAGGACTTCTGTAGCAGTAAATAATAGCAAAATCAATGCCACCAATCTCGTAGTTGCTGTTCCCTCCAATCTTGCCGGTGCTGGAACTCTGCATTCCCAGAGCATGCCCCTTTTCTCTGTCTTTGGCCCAATCTTGAATGCAAGTTTTAACAGCAATGCTACAACACACCAGGGCTGTCACCGCCCCATGTACCATCAACAACAGGGGCCTGTGGTCATCCACTGGGATCTCATCTTAAAGGTCAACTTCCTAGGACCCATTCTGGTACCAAGTCTTAAGGTGGTTTCTGCCTGGAGCAATCCCTAAGACAAGGAGTTTGCTTGAGACAAGTAAGTGTTAGGGTGGGGGGGAAGTAAGTGAGGAGAGGAAGGCAGCCAACATGGAACATATTCATGTGTAGGGCACTGCGTGGCGCAGCCAGGATCTTCTTGATGGAGGCTCTGGAAGAAGCCCAGAGCTACGTCCGAATGTCCCACCAAGGTGTAAGGAAACTGGGTTTTATCTACAACTCCTCAGTTGTTAGCTGAAGACTTTTCCCAGGGTAGTATCTCCTGCACTTTCAGGCTGTCCTGTGTGTGAGTCACGTCCACTGCCAGGGCCAGGCAGATTCCCTGGGTCAAGTACAGATGCACAGTAGCAGGAAGTCTAAGGTATGCTCTGGAGCAGTGTGTCTGGGTGTGGGTGGGCACCTGGCTTACTGTCCCTCCTTCCCAAGTGTAGTCTTCCTTAAGTTCTTTCAGGCAGGGTCTTTTAGTGGTAAATTTTCTCAGCATTTGCCTGAAAATGTCATGGTTTTACCTCCATTCCTGAGTGAAAGTTTAGCTAGCACAGAATTCTAAGCTGACCAATATTTTTTGTTAGCACTTTGAAGATGTGACTTTTGGCTTCTACTGTCGTCTAAGAAACCTGAAATCAGTCCAATCATCATTCCTTAGGAGGCCAGCTGCCATTTCTTAATGGTTGTATTTAGAAGAGCTTCCTTCTCACTGGCATTGTGCAATATCACTACTATATATCCAGCGTATCATGGGACATATAGACTTGTAGGACTTCCTGATTTTGAGAATTTTTTAGAAGTTTCTGAATTTCCTTCAGTAATTCTTAGAACTTCTCAGCCATTATCTTCCCCCCTCCTCCATTTTGTCCTCCTGAAAAGCCTTTAGAATAGATAACCTAGAAGCTGAGCTTGAGGTGAGAATTCTTATGCAAATAATTTATTTAGGTGATTTACTGAGGATACTCCCAGGCAGACATTGGCCTTGGGTATCTCCATCTGGGCGAAGAGAGAGGTATCCTCCCAAGCATATCCAGGTGAGGTGATTCCCCTTTGACCAAGAACAGCTCTCCAGAGAAGGACATAGCTGTAAGCCATCCAAGGGCCACACCTCCAGCTGGGGGTTGGGTGTACCAGTCAAGTAAAGGAGACCTGCCTGAGGTTTCCAAGTGATTACCACTCTGCTAGTAAAAAAGAGACATTTCATCTCTATTACCCTCTAGTCTACACTTGGATAAATTTCTTGAACATATCTTCCAGGTCTTCGCCACTGGATTTTTAATTTTAATTACTATGTTCTTCATGTCTAGATGTTTTATTTGTTTTTTTAAAAAATGTACCATTCTTTTTATTGGTGTCTTATTCTTTCATTACATATACAATGTAATTTCCTTAGCTTCTTTATTCATTTCCAACATATTTATTTTTAAACTCGCTTGTATAATTCTGCTATTTATCTGCTGACTCTTGTTCACGGTGAATTGTTTCCTTTGGGTTTTATAATTTTATATAAAATTTTATATTTTTACATGAAACCTTTGTGTTTTGTAATTTTCATTTATGAGCTCATTTTGAGTAAGGTTCTATCTGTGGGAATCCTGTGTAACCTAGTTTGAGGATGTTCCCTTGTTAGAGCTGTTTGCTTGTGCCAGAAGTCTCAAGAGTATCCTATACCTGGACAACTTTCTATGTTACTTTTGGGGACTGAAAGTTCCCAGACTATGCAGCTAATAAGGATTCAAACCCCAGTGAGAGTAGACTCTGCTACAAAATCTTAGGGAGCCTTTTTCTCCATCCAGAGCTAAGGTGGAAACAGATGCTCTTCCTTGTCTCCAGGCTCCAGTAGGAAGATATTTTTCTAGTCTGTCATTTCACTAAGAATATAGAATTCTAACCTTAGCCCCTGAATTAGAGATACCAGGAAAGTGTCTTTCTCAACTAACAAATCAGTTTAGGAGATTTCTAATCTTTAGTTCCTCTTCATTTCTATCCACTGGGAATTTTACTTATTTTCTTATACTCTTAGTTGTGTTTTTTGGTTTGTTTGTTTTGAGTCAGGGTCTCACTCTACCGCCCAAGCTGTAGTGCAGTGGCACAGTTGCAGCTCACTGCAGGCTTGGCCTTCTGGGTTCAGGAAATCCTTCTGCCTCACCTTTCTGAGCAGCTGGGTCTACAGTCATGCGCCACTGCACCTGTCCAATTTTTTTTTTTTTTTTGTCAACACAGGTCTTGCTATGTTGCCCAGGTTGGTCTTGAACTCCTGGGCTCAAGCAATCCTCCCACCTTGGTCTCCCAAAGTGCTGGGATTAGAGATGTGACCCACTGTGACTTGTTAAGCTGTGTGTTTTTTAAAATGCTATCTTTTCCTGTAATCCCAGCACTTTGGGAGGCCGAGGCAAGAGGATTGCCTGAGACCAGGGGTTTGAGACCAGCCTGACCAACTTGGTGAGATCTTGGCTCTACAATAAATAAAAAAGTTAGCCAGGTGTGGTGGCACGTGCCTGTAGTTCCAGCTACTTGGAAGGCTGAAAGTGGAAGGATCACCTGAGCCCAGCAGGTTGAGGCTGTGGTGGCCACAAGCGTGCCATTGTACTCCAGCCTGACCAACAGAGTGAGACTCTAACTCAAAAAAATAAAAAAATAAAAACTCTATGTTTGACCGGTCGCAATGACTCATGCCTGTAATCTCAGCACTTGAAGAGGCAGAGGCAGGTGGACTGTCCGAGCCCAGGGGTTCAAGACCAGCTTGGACAAGTTGGCGAGACCTCTATAATAAATCAAAAAATTAGCCGAGTGTGGTGGTGTGCACCTGTAGTTCCAGCTACTCAGGAAGGCTGAGATGAAAGGATTGCCTGAGCCCAGCAGGTCAAGGCTGCAGTAGTCATGAGTGTGCCACTGAATTCCAGCCTGGGTGACAAGAGTGAGACTCTGACTCAAATAAAATAAAATAAAATAGTCCTCTTTTAGGCAGCATTTCTAGGTCTTTTGTAATGAAAATGTTTCCAGGTAAGCTAGTCTGCCACCCTGAGCTTTGCCCTCTCTCCTGCCCCAGAAATCTTAATCTGCAAATAATAACATCTTTCTACAACTCTTACATCTCCTGCTACTCAGCCCTGACACTAAGCTGCTTGCTTTGTTGCACTGAAACCTCCAGGTTCTCGACTCTGCCCTTTTCCCCACTGCTTCCCTGTCCCACTCAGCCTGGACCCCACGGTGAATCACAACCACCACCATGGCTAGTACCCTTGAGGTACTTATTCCTTTGTCCTTTATCCCTACCACCAATCTTGCATCCATCCAACCATACAAGTTCTTTGCAACTGGGCTTCTGAGAGCTTTCAGAAAAAATAAATGACCCTGGTACCATTACAAACAGCATTTGATGCTGGCTGGGCCCTCAGCACCATCAGTGATCCTTTTTTACAGCCTGCTCAACTCCCTTTTTAATGCCCCTCCAGAGCCATTTCCAACAGTACCTGTCTTAGAGTAAGCACATCGAATGTTGGTTACTGCTGCTGTCACCCTAGCCTTACTTCTGGGTCTCAGCTTGTAATCACATCTATTATAAAATTAAGGTTGTCATCCTCAACTTCCTGCCCCACACCTGTAGATATGTCTCTGTCCATACTCACCCTCTCCCCTTTCCTTTCAGAGGCCCTCTCCTGTTTAAGGATTTTGCTGCTTGGGCTTTTCAGAACCCACCTGAGCCCTGAACAAGAGGGGCCCTTGACCTGGGCCTCCTGCTCTTGAGGACCTATCTTATTAAGGGAGGATATTCTGGGCCTCCTCCAGGAAATCTTTCTCCTGAGGTGAGAAATCCGTGGGGCATGGCTGGTGTGGCTCAGGGGACCATGCTCCGGGGAACTGGGGCCCCAGATTCCATGTCCAGATGACCCAAAGTCATTCCCACAGCAGGCACAGGCTTCTTCTTAGGTCCACCCCAAAAGCAGATCATGCCCCTGGGCTGCCTACCCTCAGGTCTGAGGGGAAGGCAAGGGGTGGCTGATTAAGATAAAGCTTGGATCAAAGGGATGGGCATGAAAGTGAGTGAGGCTCTTTGCGGTGCAAAAGGGGGCAGCAGCAGGAAGAGAATAGGGACAAGCCAGGGCCTGCAGGCTGCTCCACTCTGGAGAAAAATCCTGGGGAGCCTGAAATTTTAAATTCCAGACAGTTACAACAGGATGAGTGTGGAAGAAGGGTAGAGCATATTCTCTGTAACAGTGTGTTGGCTCGATTTGCTCTTTTATGATATTTAGACAAGAGGCACGTAAGCCTCCCTCTCACTCTTGCCCTGGGCCTCACACACAAGGGATGGGCCTAGTGCTCCCACCTCATTCCCCACATTCTCTCCTGGGACCATCTTATGGCTACAGACATGCCAGAGTCTCCGGCACTAAGAAGAAAATATAGACGGTATGACTTGAAGGTTCTGTTCATGATTTTTTTGATTTTACAATAGTATGCAACTGTTGCACTTTTGACATCATGTGTAGTATTCAATAAATGACATGAGATATTCAATACTTTATAATACAGCAGGTTTTGTGTTAGATGATTTTGCCCATCTGTAGGCAAACATACGTGTTCTGAGCAAGTTAGCTAAGCTCTGAGGGTCGGGAGGTTAGGGGAACTCAGTACATTTTCAATTTACAATGGGCTTATGGGGTTGCCACCCCATTGTAAGTCAAGCATCTGTAAAACTCTTTACCCTAGGTCTTCCAGTACCAGCTTCCTTGACACTCTTCACTTCAAGTATTGGCTGGGTGACCATGTACGTCAGCCAGCCTAGATGTTTGAGCCTGAAGGAGATGCTGTCATATTTTCTGGAACAGCAGGTGGACCTATGCACTGGTCTTGCCTCAGTTCCCCTTCTGGTTTCTGGGACTTCCTCTGGTCCCAGCCACCATCACAGAGACTAGCTCTCCACAGACCCCACAGGTACACCATGGAAGTTGCTTGCTTGTCCTAGATCTTTTCTGATGCTCAGAGTGGGGTGTCTGGGGCTCACTCAGAATCCTGTGGGGGAAGCCCTTGACCATTGGGAGATGGCAGCTGATGGATAAATGCTTCCCCTCTCCTTCCCACAGATAGACAGTTTGGCCAACTGCATAAAATAGCCTGGGATTGGCTCTCCCTCCTTCCCCATCCCCTGTCCACAGTGCCCCAGTATATCACTTTTAGCTCCTGGGGTCACACTTCCTACCAACTGCTTACACTAAGTCCTTGCATCAGGTTCTGCTTCTGGGAACATAGGCTAAGAAAGTTTGCAATTAAATTCCTCAAGAAACAATCATGCACAAACTTACTTCCCTGAACAAAAATGGCCCTGTCCAGAGCACTTGTTCCAGATGCCCCAGGCTCCAGCCTCCTGGTTCTCTCAGCCTCTCCTCTTCCTGGGCTCCCCTTTTTGGGCTGTTTGCCACATCTTCCCCAGTGCTGAGCTGTCATTCTCCTCACACCTCACCCACTCCTTATCTGGTCTCACCTCCTCCTGTGACATTAGCTACTCCCTATGTGCTAATGACCCTAAATTTTTATCTCAAAAAACATAAACTAAAACAAGAATATTTAGCAACTTTTGGTAGCTTCTGACTGAATCTGGCCAGTCGAGGTCACCTCCATATAATCAGTAATCCAAGCCTGGAACCTGGGCAAGAGGAGCCTGGTGAGCTTCCATAACTTGCTGTTTTGATGGTCTCTACTTATTTCAATGACCTGGTTGAGCCATCCCTGTCTAGAGTGGCTTTGGGGAGAAAGACTTAGAGGGCAGAGGGGCAGCTGAAAGACATGGAGGAGGCTGGAAGAGTCAGAAGTCTTCGGGCCGTGAGAGGCACCTTGACCCCACTTCTGCTGCCTTCACTGCAGACCGGGTGGCATCTCTCCCCAAGTATCTGCCACCTTCAGGTTCATCATCAACTCTCTCAGCTACTCACCCTGCAGGTTCCTTAGTTCACTTCATGCCCTTTTTGAATATTTTTTAAAAAATTACTATTACAAAAGTAATACATGCTCACTGGAGAACTTAGAAAATGGTGGAGCAGAAAGAAAACAATGCCTCATCTTCCAAACGCTAAGAAGCAGCACTGCAACATACATCTTTTCTCTTTTTTTGTCTATGCTGTTTTCATTTGTAAAAATTATATCACACTGTAATGATGTTTTGTAGTCTTTTTTTACCCTTGAAACTACAAGTGAATTTTTTCTCATTATGTAAAATACCCTATTTTGGGTGACATATCTGTATTCATTCCAACCAACCATTGTTTCTCTGAACCGTTTAGCTAAATGTTTATCAGCATTCATATTTATTTATTTGAATGCAGCTCTGGAATCAAAATCACTAGGTGAAAGAATATGCAAAATTTTAAGGTTTTGTTTATGTGTGTAGTTAAGTAACTGTCTAAAAGTTTCTATCACTTGAGACTCCGTTACCGTATAATAGTGTTTATTTCTTCACATTAGCTTTTATCCAAGATAAAACATTGCATTTCTCTTATTATTAGGGAAGAGAACATTCTGTCATGTTTATTGGGCACTTCTTCTTTTGTATTTGCTTGTCCTTGTCTCTGACTGTTTTGCCGCTGGGATGCGCGTCTTTGTCTCTGAGCTTTGAAAGCCCTTAAGTGTGAAGACTAGCCTTTATGAAACATGATGCAAATGCTTTCCTCACTTGTCTTTTAATTTGATCTGTGTTTTGATATACCAACAGCCCGTCTGCTTCAAACTGGAGCAGCCACTGCCTCCAATATTTTTTTCTTTTGAGGTAAAATCTCAAAGGTGCAGCTCTTAAACTCAATGAGTTTTGATAAGTGTTTACTCCTGTGCAATCTACTCCCTGGTCAAGAGGTATATCATCCATCACCCAGAAGATTCTTGTGCGCTTCCTGGTCAATCTTCTGCCCACTCCCACCCCTCAGTGAAAACTGCTCTTCTGATCTCTACTCCGTAGATATTTGTCTGGCTCCTGAATTTTAATGGAGTTATAGAGAGTATACTCTTTTGTATCTGACATCTTTTATGAGGTTTTTGACATTCATCCATCCATAACAGTTCATTCGCTTTTATTGGTGAGTAGTATTCGCTGGCATTCCACTATTAAAATTTATCCATTTCCTTGCTGGTTGTACACAAAATGTTAATTGTAACATAGTTAAATTATGTATATTTTCCTTTATGATTGTTGATGGTGCTCTTTCTATTCCATAATATAACATAAATAAATGTCTACTAACAGTGTTTCCTTAATACTTTTTTTTTTTAACACTTAAATCTTTGCTCCAATTGATGAGATAGGAGAAACACCTTTAAAGTTTCTTTCCAGATGATAGCAGGAATCCCTATCACATTGTTTTCTCATTGATTTGAAAGGCATCTTTATTATATTTTAAATACCTACAGGGGTGATATTAAAAATAGTCAACACTTGGTAAGGCACATCACTGACCAGCCTCCAAGGCTGTCCATCAAGAATGCCAGACCAGACTGACTGTGCACATATTGGCTGGATATCAACCTAGAGCTCTTAACATTTGTTTGGGATTGTTTTACTTTCTATTATTTTCCATTGATCTGGGCCAGTATCATGTTGTTTCTAGTACAGGGCTTAGATAACTTGTTTTGTTTTCTGGAAGCACAATCTCTCCCTCATTTTTCTGTTCTCAGGTCTTTATTCTTTCAGATAAACTAGTCAATGATTTTCTCAATTCCCAAGACATACCACTGGAACTTAATGTTACATTTAGATATTTAAAGTGTTCTTTTGCTAATGTGATTGAGAATTTTTCATCATGTTGTCAAATGCACATAAACTGTTTAGTACAATGCTTACCACATATTAAATGCTCAATAAAAATTATTTAATTGATTGAATGGTGTTAGTACGTCTTATTGTTTTTTGTATATTTTGTAATTGCTAAACTTCTACTAGTCCTAGATTTTTTGTGAGTCTTGGGACTGCTTTAACTTCTGATCTAAAGATTGCTTTCTTTCAATACCGGAAACACAGAGATTCATTCTGAGTTTGGGACTCTCTGTAAAATGCTCTTACGTGAAGTCCCAAGTGTATATTCCCTGGTGCTTGGGTTGTTACTCCACTTTTTTCCTCATACTCAGCTTGCAGCCCTAGACATCTTTCTTTTACTGTATGGAACTGTCTTTTGTATTCAGCTCTTCTGTTTGAGCTGCCGACAGGTCTCCTTAAGACACCCCCTCAGAGACTTAATGACAGACCCACCCAGGTTCCCAAGTTTCTCTTTTCCAGAAAAGGCAAATAGGGTTCTTGCACCCATTTGCCAGGTGCTTCACTCTTCTGGAGGGCTTCTCTGGACTTCAGGTGAGGTTTAACTGGCACATGGCATTAGAACTATTCATTCTTTTGAATGGAAATCCACCTTTTAAAATTAATTCTGCCTAGGATTCTATCCTAGAACTCTTTCATGTGACTTTTTGTTCAGGCATCATTCTCATTTTGTAGTTGCAAAATTAACTTTAGTAGATATATGCAGGTTTCTATACAGTATTTTCTCCCGATTATTGCACGTTTTTAATAATCCTGTCAAAAACTTTTGAACCTTGATTTCTAACATCTAAATGCTAGCTAGCTACTGATCCTCTTTCATTTTATATGAAAATGTGATAGAGCACTGGTTTACATCAGCAGCCAAGCCACTAGGGCTCCATAATTGTGGCAATTTTGTTCTCCGCTATCTCTTCTAACTTTGCAATCCGCCATTCCTTTGCTTCAAAGTTCAGCTATTCCAGAGTAAGCATTTCTTACAATGACCATAGTTTTCTAATCATGTTATTTTGGGATATTTAAAATAATGTAAAATTGCACATTTTCATTTTGCAAACTATTTTTATCCACATAACTACAGTTCTCCTCCAACATTCACGGATGAGGAATGACATTAAAACTCATCTTTGCTCAACTCAAAAAAGGAAGGGCCTACAAACCAAAGAGATATCTTTGCCAGGCCTAGTATCCCACGGGCCCACTGTCACAGATCCATGCAGGAGCATGTGTTGTCTGAGGTGCTCTTTCTCATTTGAACATGGGATTCTGAAAACTGAGCAGCGAAGTTGAAAAGTTGAGTCACACTCCTGTTGAAAATAAATGGAAATATTACAGCCTAGAGGGTGGCTGCTTAAGACTTCCACCCACACCCTTTGGATGGTAATCACAGGCGCTTCACTGGGGTCTGCTAAGGGCCGATC
>CAUYQG010149393.1:0-37756 GCA_963574415.1 Tarsius wallacei
ATTATTATTATTATTGGAGATTCTTTCAATGCAGGACTTGGCAGACCCGTACTCCACAGCGCCCCCTCCTGACAGTGGCGAGAGAGCCAGAGTGCAAGTGCCCTAGAGCAGTCCACAAGGGAGGAGCTCCCCCAACATGGAATTTGTTTATTTTTAAAAAGTGTACTTATTCTGACATGTTTAAACTTCTGTCACCTACAGAGGACTCTCGGTTGGATGCCATACGCCTACTGAGATGCGTTTTCCACCGTTTAGCACAGTTTTTTAACTCATCCATTTTGATGCCTTTGGGTGCTTCTGCTGTTATTTGGGTTTCACTTCTTCCATGTCAGCTAAGGACCTTTTCCATCCAAGGAATCAAAAAAAATAATTGCTCGAGGGGAGATGGGGCGAATAAGAAGGATGGGCACGGGGATCATGCCTCTTTTGGCCAAAAACTGCTGAACACTCAGTGCGGTGTGGGCAGGTGTGCTTGTAAATCACCCATCATGAAATGGGCAAATGCATTGAAAGAATCTCCAATAATAATAATAATAATAACAACAACAATAATAATAATAATAATAAATCACTGAAGCCGAATGCAGCCTCTCACAACAGCACTAACTGGTACACTGATGCCGATGGGTTCCCAGAACTCTTACCTAGGAGAGAAGTCTGTACTACAAGGGGCCTGCCTTCCAAAAAATTAATTGTTTTTTTTTTTTAGAATTCCCTTGTATCTTACATATATTACTGTACAATTATATATTATACATAACTATATTTCATATATGTTATATAAATATATTTCTGTTCTGTCTACCCATACTAACATTTAGAAGCGACACTGTCTCCTCACCACCTCCCACATCACAAAATGAGAAAACTCTCAGAATTATTGGAAAATGGGCTTAATGTGAACTTAAAGTGGAGACTATTGGACATTCTAAAAATATGGATTTGTTAGTGGGAGTTGGGGTGAAGAGGTGTGCGTGCATTTGTATTTCATGCTGGTAACGCGACTTGATTTGTTCAGGTTCTGTGATGATGGGGAAAGAGAAAGATTCAACAATGAATAATGCACAGCATGTAAAATATAAATCAGGGGCAGAGGCGACCCAAGAGTTCTGAATAGCACCGCTGCCTAGTGATGTTGGGGTTACATCATGTTCCTGGAATCTTTCTTTCTCAGTGCTCACTGGTGCTACCATGTGAAGGGTGACAGGGACAGCTTCCTGCTCTGAGAAGGGTGCTCTTTAAAGGATAAAGTGTTTTCCACTCTGTTTCCTCTTCATCCCCATTCCTTAGACGTCTGCTTTTGCTCTTTTTCTTGACATATATTATACTATATAATTACGCCAACTCTCTATTTTCTGTTGAGTTGACATTGTTGTATCATCCTTTGTAATAAAATGCAATATAATAAGGTCATATTTTTTTCAATATTTCCATCTGTATCAAAATGAGGCCTTTCTGAAGCAATTTCCAAAATCAGTTTTTAATTTTCCATTCTGGTTAAACTTTGAAGTAATCATGAGAAAAAAACTAGCTAATCTAATTTTTTTTACAACTTTCATATACTGTATTCTAGGGTATAAATTAAAAAATCGATTTGCCTATTGCTTCTTGACTTTGTGTAGCGATTAATGTGGGCATATATCTGAAATGTAGGTCTACATGGAACTTACTTGCATCAAACAATTCTGTTCAGTTTTAGATGATAAGAATGTGTAAAAAATTAATTGTAGAATTATACAGAAATATATATGACTTACTTTTATAGTTTGGAGCTCACAGTTTGAGCCGTTAGCTCAAATGCCTTTAGAATCCAATAAATGCAAAAAATGGAACAAAACCCCAATAGGGAGCTATAATTTTAAACTATTTTATTGCTAATAAAACCTTCTTAAAATATCTAAATTTTCAGAGAAGTTAAATGCAATCTCATGATTATCTAGTGATAAAAAATTTTTTAACCAGTGTAACTAAAATAATCAGTGGAGTGGGAGAAGAAATAATGGAGACACAAAAAATGCATTGTAAGGTATTATAAGGAAAAAAAAAGATTGATAGGTGATAGTTACTTAGCTAGATATGCTTTCCATTTCCTGGTCAGCCATATGCTATATGACAAAAATTTCTGCTTAGATAAAAGCTTAGACAGGCTCCTTAGCTTATCTACACAGCTGAGATTAAAGCAAATTTTTCAAGTCACAGGAATTCTAGTTTACTAATGAATTTATCTAATCAGAAAAAAAATTTTCTCATCAAGATTCCCCAGCCATAGGCTGACCAACAATGAATGAAAGAAAACATTGGTGACTTTAAATGTTTCCGTTATTTTGTTTTTATCCTTTTTTTCCCCCATCACTAGAATGATCTTGCCTTTTTTGAGGTGAAGTTGGGTGGGAAGGAGTGAGGCGTGAAAGCTCTTACTTGACTGGCACTTAAATTATTCAGTGTTGTTTTACTCTGGGAAACTCTAATTAAAGCTCATTTTCTCTCTCAGATTCATTAGCAAGCTTCTCGGGATTCTTTACAGAAAGGCAGCAAGTAGATCTTTTGGCTTGGGTAGAGTTTCTTCTTGAACTGGCTTCTTAATATTGTTCTTCAAGTCCTGTAGCTACTGGTACACTCAAGCTCGTTGGATGTGAGTTGCATCTCGCTGTGACACGATCCAGAGCACAGTTGTCCTTTTTAAAGGATGATTTTGGCACTGTGGAAGAGAGTCCTGTCTTTGAACCAGTTCCCGGTGAACTTTGGCCTCCAATCAGAGGAAGAGTAGGTGATTTGCAAATGTAACCATCTATCCTGTGGGCACAGGCTCATTCTGCCAACAGCTTTCTCTTTACTTTGTCCTTTTTTTTCCCCCAGGAGAGTCAATCAATAGTTGATAGTTTCTCATGTATTCTAGGACACATACAACAGACACAAGACTTGAAATGAGGAGTTATTTTTTACCAAAACTCCATTCTGAGGTTGGAAGGTAGAGCCACTCATCCACTTCTTTTATTTTTGGCCTTTTTGGGCCTTGGCAAAACACAGCAACCCAAGCAAACAAAACAAAAACCAGAGTTCCATATCCACCTGAGGCTGGAGAATATGTCAATACATACCACACTCCCTTTATTAAATCCTCCAGATTTTCATAGCCTAAACTCTTTTTTATGCCATCAAATTGGTGACATATTAAGAATTGCAAACCTCTTTTAAATATGTCCTTTATAATTTTGCATAAATCATATAGTGACTTACTTTGGAAAGTAGAACTACTAGGTCACTTATTTTATTTTGGTCATTTTGGGCTTCAGCAAAAACAACCAAAACAAACAAAACAAAACACAGAGTGTCATTTTAAGAAGTTGGCACTAAAGTGTAAGGATGTCAGATTAAACATACTACAATGGCTCACATTGAAAAGAAACAGATGAGGTGAAAAAGATTGAGGTATATCAGGTTTTGAATCATAAACATAAGATTATGACAAACTCCCCAAATCCTTGTATATTGTGGTCTGACTCGAGGAAACCACTTCAACTTTTAGAAATCAAAATTTAGGTCAAACTTTAGAGCCATATAGTAGACATCTATACCCAGTAAGAGTTACCATTTGTTGTGTATTTACTCTATGTCAATGTTTCTGTTAAGTTTGGAATAATATCAAAATAATTCTACTCAATAATTGTTATCATTCTCACTTGGCATGAAAAAAACCAAAGCTTAAAAATTAAGTATTCTGGCCCAGCGTGGTAGCTCACGCCTATAATTCTAGCACTTTGGGAGGCCGAGGTGAGAGGATTGCCTAAGGCCCACGGGTTCGAGACCAGGCTGGGCAACATGGCAAGATCTCATCTCTACAATAAATAAAAAAAATTAGCTGGGCACGGAGGAGTGTGACTATAGTTCCAACTACTTGAAAGGCTGAGGCAGAAGGATCACCTAAGCCCAGCAGGTGGAGGCTGCATTGACTGTGAGCGTTCCATTGCACTCCAGCCTTGGTGACAGAGTGAGATTCAAATCTAGACAAAAATTAAGTATGCTTACCATGTCCATTAAAACACAACTGCTAGATGGCAAAGCGGGAAATTGACAAGAAAGCCTAGACTTCTGCTATTTTCTACTCTCTGACTTCAAGAGTTGTTATAGAAGGTTTTCATACGTTCTGGTGGCATTAGATATTTTAATAGATTAGATATACATTTTTAACGGTAAATCATTGAAATAAAGAATAATTCACCTTTCCTACTTTGCTTGTGAAGTTGTCATTTAAGGAAGTTAATCAAGTTTTCTCATGACACAGTCTATAATTATACTCTTAGAGTCAGAGCTCCCTTTTCCAATGGCCTTGGAATCTAAGAAGACAGAGCTAAGCTTGTGCTCTAATCTCTACTCTTGTTAGGGATGCATTTGCCCCCATATGAAGGCAAAAAGAAAACCAGTGGCCAGAATGTAGGTATGCCTCAACTGTTGAATAGCTGGGCTATGGGAAATCTGTGTTTATCCTATTTACAAATCAGAATTACTAATATCAGGAGCTGAAGAACAGTTTTCATCAAGCTGGCATTCTGAGACCCCATTCATGTTTAAGCAAGCTGCAATTCTTTTTTCTTTATTGAGGATTAATTAATTAATTTTAATTTTAATTGGCAAAATTGTGTGTGTTTATTGTACTCAAAACAACATAAGGTTTTAAAAGGTATGTGATTACTTTTTCTTGATTTTAAACATATAAGCTAAGGATAATAATTACAGTGTTTACAGGTAATTAAAAACATTTTTTAAATTAATATTGATGTATAAATGAGAATTTTGGGGAATGGATTGTAAAGGCTGCAAGTGATTTGGGATAAATTATCAATGCTTGGATTTCTATTTACAAAAAACACTGGCAATTTTTTTTTACTGAACTCTTTTTATTCTCATTGAGAATGTGGTGTGTGGTGTAAAACTCTACAGCTTTCATCTCAAAAAAAAAAAGAAAGAAAGTGGAAGTTATAAGATATTAATTGTTTTTATTTGATCTATCATCAGTTTCTACTGAAAAATAAGTGACAGTTGTCAGTGAAGTTGAAAGCACTTAAAAACACCAAGGCCGTCAAGGTTTATGTTCTACTTTTAAAGTTGCACCTGCACACTACAGCAATAGCTACATTCAAAATTTTTTTTTGTAATGTGTTTTTTCTGAAAGTAAAGATTTGAGTAAGGCATTTAAAAAATTGTTTAATTGTTGTAACGAGATAATATAGTTATAAACTCAGAACTGAGTGAGAGGTTTGATTCTAAAGATGCATTAATATAATTCCCTGTATATTTTTCATTAGAATCACTACGATACTATTTATCAAGCAAATTGCCTGGGTTCTTAGCTATAACTTATGTGGAGTTAGCACACTTTTGGAAGTTTTTGACGGTTAATAGGTCTCTAAGATACTATCAGATGCAATTGGTCCTAGTAGACAAATCACAAACTCTGGATTCAGCATGAGATTGATCCAAATTCCAGCTCATTTATTTACTAGTTGATGAGCTTCATCAAGGTCAAAATCCCTGAACTTCAATTTTCTCATCTCTATAATTCTCCTGAGAGTTAAAGATAATATATGTGACCTGATGTTTGGATAGAGGATCGATAATTGGAAACTGTGATAATTTTGAATATAGAGTGACTCCATTTTGCTCCTTATTCAAAATCATTGTTTTGTAGCTCCAAACCTTGACAATGACAATTATTTTCCTGACAAAGCTAGGTGATGAGCAAGAATTGGCTCAAAGGTATCTCTGTGCAGTTCAGAAAGGGAGTTCTGCTTAGGGGAAAAAAAAAAAAAAAAGGTCTAAGAAACAATTCCCAAGTGATCTCCTTCAGGCAAGAGCAAAACTTCTATTTATCTTAATACAAAATGAAAATTAAAAATTCTAAGACAGGTTTTATTTGTATAAAACAATACTTCATTGGGAATCAGCATAGCATAGAAAATAAATGTTCAAAAATAGAACCAGATTATCTGAGTCTAACTTCTAAATCTGTTACCTCTTGTCATCGTACTTTGTAACTTTAAGTCACTTATATGTTCTGTGCCTTAGTTTCTTCATCTGTGAAACTGACAAACATAATATAATGTGAAAAATAAGTCAGTTACTACTATACATTTTACATTAATAATTTATTCTATACTTGCTAATGTTAAATGTTCGACAAATATCACTTATAATCATATTTTACATTTTATTTCTCTTCTTATGTTTCAGTCTGTTTCTTTCCACTGTCCTCTGCATTCCAGCCAGTAGTCATGGTGCAGAAACTACAAATAAATTGGACAGCTAGTGACCATGAGAACATAGGTTCTGGTATATTGATTTGTAATGTTCCTACAATTTATACACAGTGACCACTTGTGAGCTTATTCACTGTCTGTACGGTACTGCCAAAGTTTGTCTTTGTTAATAAAATGTTATTCAGATTCTTTAAAAATCAGTGGCACCTTATTCTAATATTACTGTAATTTTTTAGAGCAGTTATATGTTCTTTTTTTTTTTTTTTGAGTTGGAGGCTCACCCTGTCACCCAGGCTGGAGTGCAGTGGCATGCTCATGGCCACTGCAACCTCGACCTGCTGGGTTTAGGCACTCCTTCTGCCTCAGCCTTCCAAGTAGTTGGAAATATAGATGCACACCACCATGCCCGGCTAGTTTTTGTGTGTGTGTGTAATTTATTTTAGAGACAAGTCCTCACCAAGTTGCCCAGGCTGGTCCCGAACCCCTGGATATGTTCACTTTTTAGAAAGCAACCATGAAGAGAGACAATGGGTAGTGGGTGCAGAGAGCATGCCATCAACTCCTCTTTGGATGATACCTATTACAGTCTTGCCTGGTGTTCACGTGTTACAGAATCATTGGGAAATCTTCCTTCCGAGTTCTATTGCCTTTTCAAAGTCGAACTAATGTATATAATGAATTTAACAGCAACGTGTATCTGCCAATAAAGATAATTAGTGTAGTAGACTTAATGGTCACCCTCAAGATGATATGTCCACATCCTAATCCCAGGAATCTGTGATTACTCCCTTTTATAACAATTAAGTTGATTAAATCAAAGATCTTGAGCAGAGATTCTTTTGCTGGATTATTTTGGTGGACCCTCAATTCAATGATTAGTGTTTTTGTAAGAGCGAGACAGAAGGAGATTTAACAGAGCGAAGAGAAGGAGGTAATGTGACAGTGGAGGCAGAGACTGGAGTTAGGAAGTCACAAGTCAAGGAACGCTAACAGTCATCAGAACTGGAAGAGGCAAGGAACTTATCTCCATCAGAGCCTTGGGAGGGAATGTGGACCTGGGGACACCTTGATTTCTAACTTCATGTCTCCAGTACTGTGAGAGAGTAAATTTCTGTTTTAAGCCCAGGTTTTGACAATCCATTCTGATGACTGTAGGAAGCTAACATGAGTGACGGAATACTTGAAGAAGTTTTCTTTGCTAAAACAATAAGTCGAGACTAATTCATAAATCTATCCATTTACTTCACAGGTCATTTAAAAAAATAACTTGCTTGTGAAAAAGCTCTCGTATTCATTGCCTAAGTAGTGTGTTTCTAAAGCTGATATATCACAACCTGTAGAAAGAACGTATGCATCATGACATATTCACATGCATGGAGTGTGTGTGTGTGTGTGTGTGTGTGTGTGTGTGTGTGTGTGTGTTGTATGGGAGAAGGACGATGCATGAACAGAGGTATTTCTAAACCTGAATTTTCACAACCAGAGTTTCACTGCCTCACTTATGTAGCAACTGTTTTAAGTACAGCTGTGGCAACAGTATTTCCAGGTTATTCTAAAGGAATTGATGGTTAAACTACTGTGAGTGTTCATAGAATGCTGAGACCATAAACACAACTAAAATTGAAATTTGGGGAGCATTCTAATGACCACAGGATTATTGATTTTTTTTATCACTTCCCAAACATTTTGGAACTGGCATGAATAAACAAACAGTGTATAAACACCCACTTGCATTAGTGGCAAATATCTCTAGAGATGTTAGGGATATGTACAAAGCTGGGTAAATAGACAGAGTGCAATACTTTCGCATGCTTAGACTCCAAACAGAACATCTTTTGGGGTAAAATATGTAAAGGCATATTTACAGAAATAGCAATTACAGTGGAGTATGCATCAGTGAAACGCTAGTTTAATTGAAATATTATATGACTTGCAGAGAAGCAGTATGTTCAGGAAAAATCAAACAGGATAAAAGCAATATCCATCTTCCTATTATTTCAAAAAGTCTTATAAGGAATTTAGAAAAATGTAAAAATTGAGAAAAGTAAACAAGTTGATCTCAGAACAATATTTTAGACAAATGATTAAGGCAAAATATAAACGCATGTCATATATTTAGATATATGTATATGTATACATATATTTAAAAATAATTTAAATGATGACTGTAATGAATTATGTATTATTTTTCTTTTTACCATAGCAAAAATCCAGCACAGAGAAAACTGTGCTTCTTTTTTTTTTTAATCTTACAGATTTTGCTTCATCTCTAGAATGAGTGTGATCTTGGTAACGATAGTGCCAGAATTTTTGATTACTAGGGAAAAATGTTGATCTGAATGTCAAGAATTTAAGCCATACTTAATTCAGCATCATGCAACTTAAATAACACAATAAGACTGCTGGACAATAATACGATACTGCCTTGGCAGATATGAGACCCTTTTTTTCTCAAATAAATGTTTCATGCTTCCTTCCTTTTTATTCAGAATTCTGATACTACTGTTCTGTCCATTTTCATTTTTAATTGTGAACCTGTTCATGTTTCATTGAAAATAGCAGCAAGAAGCCCAGTATTTCTTTATTTTCCTATCATTATGTTTATACTCTATCTATAAGCATTCTTGTGTCTATATGTATTATATGCCTATAATTCCCTATTAACGAGTGACATAGTCTTACTTCCATTCTGCTAAAGTTAAACACCTTGGATCCCATTTTCTTGACTTCTCAAGGACCACTGTTTTGCGACTCTTTTCTGGTCATCCATATTATTCATTTATTACTCTCTGTTCGATCATGTGCACAAAATCCTCACATGCTGTGCTACCTTGTATTTTCAAGAAAAGCAAAAGTATCGCCATTACCACCCCCCTCCACTAACTCTATGTTTTCGCTATCGTGTATGACAAAATCTCTACAAAGAATTTTCAGTAAGCGCATCTGTCAAGATTTTGTCTCCACCCACTTAAATTAGACTGTACTCCTACCTTTCCATTGAAATGTCTCTTCTAAAAATCCCCAGTGGCCTCCTTGTGACCACATCTAATAGTATTTATCTGAGTTTATTTTACCGATATTATTGGAAATATTCAACACAGTTGTCCATTCTATATACTTAAAAAACACTCTCTCATCTTGGAGTTTATCTCCGTGCACACCTCGCTTTCCATAATATGCAAGACTGTTTTCCTAGACTTCTTTGCTAACTCCTTCTTCTTTGACATCTATATCACACCACAACTCTTCTTGTGACATTTTTTTCATACCTTGTATAACATGAATAATATCATGTAAAACATATTTATATTTTCAGGCTCAATCAATTTCCTGAAGCCTGGGCCTTTTACATACTATCTTCACTTAATATTCTCCAATTAACGAGCACATACAATTTAACATATACAAGAAAAATTGTCTGTAAAACTATACTTTTGCAATGCCCCCGGCATGTCAGTGTATAACGTTTCACTTAACCAGTTTCTCCAACCAAAGACCTAGAAGTAAGCATTGATTCTTCTTTTTCTCTCAATTCCCAAATCCCATTGCAATGATTTAAGGGGTGTGAACATTGAAGGGGCCTACAAAAATCCATGGAGCATACTTCCACAAGACTTTAGTGACAGCGACGAGACTGCAGGCAAACACTGGGGTCAAGGAATATCCAGACAAAACTGGACACACTTTCTCACAAGGACATGCTTTTTCTCTGGATTAAACTGCCAAGATTTGTCTGACAAATTATGATTTCAAGACAGTTCAAGGCAGGAGTTCCCAGAAGGGTCTTTGATCATGTAGCCAAGCTGGGCTGTCTAACCAATCAGTCAGGTGAAAGTCACTGATACAAATGCTCATGCCTGGGTGTTCCCAGGGAATTTCAAGCTATAAAAAGCACATAATAAATCACTCATTAGCTATTCAGTTAATTGTCTTTATCTTTGCCAAATGTCAAAATCAGACATCCAAGTGTCCCTGGATGTGAGTTGAAAGTAGTTCCCTTTCAACTGCAAAATATTTTTCTGGTATAGACCCACCTTGCAGGAAATTCTGTTGACTCTATTTATAAACTATATTCCCGTCTTTCCCGCTAATACCTTGGTCCAAAACAACAACTTTTAAACCTTAATTATCATGTAACTTATTCCATTTTATATTCCCTTCCCCAGCCTGTAATGTCCTTCCCGTACAGCAAAAATTGGAATATTTAAAGATAAAAATAATATCATGTCTCCTCTCCCATTAAAATATTCTATCTCTTGCTCAGCCTCACTAATCATCAGAGAAATACAAATCAAAACCACACTGAGATACCACCGAATCCTAGTAAGAATGGCCATCATGAATAAAACAAACAACAACAGATACTGTTGAGGATGTGGAGCACAAGGAACACGTCTACACGGCTGGTGGGAATGCAAACTAGTGCAATCCCTTTGGAAGACAGTGTGGCAACCCTGAAAGAACTAGAAAAGACCATCCGTATGACCCAAAAAAATCCCCCTATTGGGAATACACCTGGAGGAACTCAAAGCCGGGCTCGGTGGCTCAGCCTGTAAATCCTGCGCTTTAGGAGGCTGAGGTGAGTGGATTGCCTGAGCCCGCAGGTTCGAGACCTGCCTGGGCCACTAGGCGAGACCTCATCTCTACAATAAATCAAAAATTAGCCGGGCGTGGTAGCGCACGCCTGTAATTCCCGCTACTTGGGAGGCTGAGGCGGAAGGATCGCCGGAGCCCAGCAGGTCGAGGCTGCGGTGGCCGGGAGCGGCCACTGCACTCCAGTCTGGGCGACGGAGTGAGACGCCAACTCAAAAAAAAAAAAAAAAACAAAAAAAAAAAACCACATCTGTTCCTTGTGAGCAGGGATCTCATTCCATTCTTTATAGTGTCTTAAATTTCTAGAACAAAGACTGGCACAGAGCAAGAAAATAATAAATGAAAATCACTGAATGAATGAAAATATAAAAATTACTTCCCACATCTCATGCATATAGTAACTTTGTTTCTGTGTGGGTGAGGGTTCACTTTATCAAGTCTGTGAAATCAACTGAAAACTATTACCACAGGCATAGTTTATGATACTTTTTAATATGATCGAACAGTTTCGTAACTCAGTTTCCACATAAAAAGTAACAAATGTTCTTTCTTGGTAAAATCAAAATTGAATTTATGTAATACAATATGCTTATGCAAACCATAATATAATCAAGTAACTCTAGCCTTCTGTGGTCACAAATGCTGTTGATGAATGCTAGATGAACTCCAGGGTCTTTTTTTAGAAGAGTTTATATTATATGAGATTTTCTTTGGCAAATTCATAGACTAAAGATCTTGGCTAAGCTTTAAGAATCATAATTGCCATATAACTTGTTTTCTATCTTTTGTTTCCACTTGTGCTGGTAGAAAATATATAGAATTCATCAAAATTAAAAACTAGTGAGATTGTCTTCTCTGAAAGTACCCTTTCATAAGTGTGAAGGCCAAATCATAAGAAAAGGAGTTACTAGGTAAAGAGGCAGCAAATAGAAGTGATTGAGGTGGGTTGTGGGGTACCTAGGCCCCTCCTCTCTGGGGCACAGCCCCTCTCCTTTAAAAATTTTACCAAAATAAATATAATTTGCCCTTGGCACTTTATAGATACATATTATGAGATACATAGAGTAGTTCATACTCACAGGTAACTATATACTTTCCAGGCCAAAATAATCAGGCACCTAGAAGTATAAAGAGGTAAAAGAAGATATAAAAGTTAACAAAATCAGAGGCATAGTTATTGAAACTTATGACAGAATTTAAAATAGCCTGCTGGCTATATAAAGAGGATGAGAATAGATAATAGCAATATGAAATAAGGAAAACAAACTATAAAAAGTTATCAAGGAAGAATATAAAAATATAATAATTACAATAAGGGACACAATTGTTGACCTACATAGCTGAATGGATACAGCTGAGAAATTAATTAGTGTGTTGAAAGATCTAATTGAGTACTTTTCCAGAAAGCAACAATTAAGGATAACAAGATTAGTTTTAAACCAGCAGAAATACTGTACATATAAATAGGTTACATTCTCCAAATAAAAGACTTAGTCTCTCAGATTAGATAAAAATGTATATAAATAAACCAGGCTTGGTGACTCAGCCTGTAATCTCACGCCTTGGGAGGGTTGAGGTGAGTGGATTGCCTGAGCCCACGGGTTCAAGACCCGCCTAGGCAACTTGGCGAGACCTCATCTGTACAATAAATCAAAAAAAAATTAGCCGGATGTGGTAGCGCACGCCTGTAGTTCCAGCTACTTGGAAGGCTGAGGCGGAAGGATCGCAGGAACCCGGCAGGTCGAGGCTGCAGTAGCTGGGAGCGGCCACTGCACTCTAGTCCGGGCAACAGAGTAAAACTGCAACTCAAAAAAAAAAAAAAATATATATATATATATATACATATATACATATATATATTTTTAAAATATAAAACATATTTTATAAAAAGTTATACTTTAAAAAAAGACACAGAAAAGATGGACAAAGATATACTAAGTATATGTCTATTGGAAAACTATAGTATTAATAACAATCTAACATGACAAAATAAGATTTAAGAAAAATAATTCAAAAGGTCAAAGAAGGATATAATATTCTGGTAAAAAAAGATTAAAAGAATAATAGGCTGTAATCAGCATGAACTTGTACGTGCCCAATAATATTGCCTCAAAATATGTAAAGCTTCAACTGTCAGAACTGAAGAGACAATGACAATTCAAAATTTTAACATGCTACTCACAGAAACTAGCAGATCAAACAGAAATTATACAAAGATATACTACAGTTTAAATATTTTACTTTATACACATATGTTATCATGAAAGTAGATATATAGACATATAAGATTTGAATCATGATGTGTGTATATGTGTGGACAAAAGCATGGAGAAAGAGGGGAGAGAAAGAAAGAGAGAGAGAGAAAGAAATATACTCAAAATTCAAGTAATATGTTCCTTATGAGCACATATGCAACATTTACAAAATAGCATGTGTATTAGACCATAAAGATTGCCAGATAGTGGAATTTGTATAGTCCTAAAGCCATTAAGTCTCCATCATTATAAAATTATATATTACATTCTGTTTTACAAAATATAATGATTGTAATGTATCGTGATATTGGAAAAAATAAATTGCCTTGACAAAAAAAGCATTGCTGTAGAATAACAGCCATTTTCTCTTCTAATACCTTATATACAAACATACGGTAGATTCCTATGGTTTATCATTTAGCTAGTACTCAGATTTTATGGCATTTTTCTATAATACTTATTACTTATGGAGCATTGTGTGCGAGTTGCACGTACAGTGTTAACAGTTACATTTTCAATATCTCAGTAAGCACTCCATTCAATAAGTAACATTGTGCTAATTTAATGAATAAAGAAATCAGGGCATAAAGAAATTAAACACCTTTTCAGCAACTGAACAGAGCTAGATTGTGAACGAAGACAACTTGGTTCTAGATGCTGGGAATTCCCCAGAGACCAGGCGTATTACTTGTGAATAAGGCCAGATTCATAAGACGTATCCAGTAGATACCTGTTGAATTGAATTCCCTTCACTATAATAAAATTATAAACATAAGAAACAGAGGTTAAATATCAATTCCGTTATGGGTGTGTAGTTGATACAAAAGCATTTAAAATAGAGCAAAATAAATCTCAACACCAGCCTTCATGCAGCAGTGTACAGAATCACCATCCTGGCCAGGAACCACATATATCCTTACGCACACTGTTTCATGAGTGCATGTGGTAATTACAGCCATAAGGTCTGAATAAATCAATTCCTTAATGTAGTAATGGCATTGCAAGGGTAGTAATGGTAACATTAATAACAATAACCATAATTCTATGAAAGTTTAGAAACATAAAGTCTTATAGAGACTATGCAGCTATTTGCTAAGTGTATTTTTTAAAGGAGAAATAATTTATTTTTATTGGCTTTGACCCAACAAAGTATTAATATCTTTACATCATTTTTATCTTGCTAATAAAGAAGTTCAGAATTTTTAACATATTCTTCCTAGGCAATGCTCCAAATCTCGCCCTCTATTTGATATTACAGTATCAGTAATTGGTGTCTCACGTTAACATTTATTTAAAGCTGCTGATTTAACATTTAAAAATTCTGGGGTTAATGGATCTGCATTCACAGATCCATTAACCTCAATAAAAACAAATGGAACCTCTTGTGAACTAAAATCAGTTCAGATCATGGATATGCTTTCTCTAATACTCACAACATTTAGATGGTCCTGTTAAAATGTCAGGTCATAAAAAGGTCTACTAACATGGTAATATTCAAGGTGATTTTTCAGTCTTTTGCCACTGTTGTCCTATGCAACAGAAGCACAGCTTCTCTATAAGGTGTGGTCCTTACAAAAATTAATTCTGGTAGAATACATTTCCTAACGCTCGTGGATTGTTACAATACTCTAGAGTTTCCTCTTCTAAAACGTCAGTAACCTGCTAAAGACCACGTTCTTCCTCAGTACATGCTGGAGATCCCTAAATCTTAGGGACTTCAAAATCTGATCTAAATTATACAGTCAAATAACCAGAAGAAAACTTACATATTATGGGCACTACTGGGCTTTTAACAAATATTGGAGAATGGGAGAAAAGGCACCAGAACTACTTTTACTACTTTCTATCATTGTGAGCTTGGACAAATCACCTGAACTCTCTGATCTTAAGTTAACTCATAGTAATATTTAGGTAAAGAAATTCTTTGTGTGTTTGTGTTTGTTTGTTTGGTGTTTTGATGTTCAAAACAGTTATTTTTCTAAATTAATCAGACTTAACATCCAGGATAATTTACAAACATCAAATGTATAATTCAGTTGAAGAATTAGAACACTTTCAACTCTTAAAAGTTTCCCAAATGTTTGTCACAGTAAATACCCCATACCATAGTGAAAACCATTATTCTAACTTCTAATATGATTGAATAAATTAAAACGCAGGGCTCTATATCTGACTTCCTTTACTCATGACTGTGTCTGTGAGATTCATTCTCTGTTTCTGAATGTAGTAGCAGTTTATTATATTGCTATAAAGTATTATATTGACAAAAGGGTGGACCTAAAAAAAAAAACAAAACTGGAATTTATTTATCAAAAAAATGTGTATGTATTATTACATGTTTAAACTCAGTCATCTTCAAAGTACTCTCCATTTGATGCGATACACTTTTTCCACTGCTCAAAACGGTTTTTGAACTTGTCAACTTTGATGCCTTTTATTGCTTCTGCCAGTTTTTTTTTCACCTCTTCCATACTGGCAAAATGTTTCCCTTTGAGGATTTTTTTTGTTTTTTCATTTAGAGGAAACAGAGTCACTCAGAGATAGAGATCAGGTAAATAGAGAAGGTGGGGCATGAGGGTCTTGCTGTTTTGGGTAAAAATCTGCTGAACACAGCACAGTGTGGGCAGGTTTTTCATGTAAATTACCCACCATGAAATGGACAAACAAATTGAAAGAATCTCCAAAAGAGAATATTAATTAAAGACAAATGCAGTCTTTCACAACAATGCTAGATGATACACTGGTTCTGATGGATTCCTAGAACACTTACCTAGCAGGGAAAGCCTGTACCACAAGGGACCCACCCTTCAAAAAATAATTCTGGGTTTGTTTGGGTAACTCCTCATATACCACCATTTATTTATCCATTCTTCTGTTGGTGAAGATATGGACCATTTTCAATTTTGAGCAAATATAAAGGATGGCTTTTTAAAAATGAAAGCTTCTCGTGATTATGGTTATATCTTTTAAGAGAGAAAAATCCATAAAAACACAAAGCTTATTCCAAATAATCTCCATACTTTTTAAGGCCATTTTAGTTCTCTATGGCTAAATAACAATCTCCTTACTACTTAATACTTTAAAACAACAAGATTTTATTATACTTAACAATTTTCTAGGTTAGAACTTGGTATTAGCTAGGATGGGCAATTCTGACCCACAGGCTCTTGGCTGGGGTCACTCTCTCAGCTGGTTTTAACTAGCAGGTCAGCTAAGCTGGAAGATTCAAGAAGGTCTCAATTAGACATCGAGATTTCTCCCCTCAATTTTTTTTTACATAACTAGCTTGGAATTTCTCACAGAATTGTGGACTCACGGTCATTGTGTCTATAGAGCAAAAGCAGAAGCTGCTGAACTAAAAGTCTAAGTATACTTCTGAAATAGGGCCACTTCTACTGCATACTATTGCATTCTGTTTCAAGGGAAAAAATCAGTTTTTGATGGGCAGAGCATATCACAATATAGACAAAAATATATTGATAATGTCCATCTCTGAATATATCTAGCATCCATAATTCACATACCTGCAAAATATTTTCACCCCCACTTCCAAAATACATATTAAATTATGGCACAGCCTCAAAGTTGTCTAAATAAAGTTCATGCATGTATGAGGCTTCTTGTTGCAGTTCCTGAAGTGTGTCTCCTCTGGAGCAGTTCTTGGTTACAAAGTCTTATGAATTAAAAAACAAGTTATCTGCCCTTCTATATGCCCAACATAAAGTGGAGAAAGAGGGAAAAGATAGCCATGATAGAAACTCCTGTTCAAATACCAGTGTGAGCACACAGCAGTGTCTGTTCCGCACCAGTCATGAAATCAACTGCACACATGTCTTTGCTCATCTTGGAGCTGTTCCTTTCTGGGACCCAGCTGTTCTTTTCCTCTGAATAGTTCTCTATAGCTACATGCTATTGAGTTTGCCTTCTGAGCCTTCCATCTTTTTTTAAAAAAAATTAATAATTAGCAAATTTTGTTTGCAGCTAAATATCTTTTTTAGCCTGATTCCTACCTTTAGATAGATGAGGTACTGGTGTTCTATTTTTTAAAAAATATCTCTTTCTTTTAGTCTAAACTATTGGTGATTTCATCAATATATTTTTCTTTTAAATGTGGGTTGCCTATGAATCTTACTGTGGTTCACATCATTAGGCAAAAAACCATATATACACATGTCTTTGTGACAAATCCTTCTATTCTTTGAGCTGTAAATCAGGGAGCTGTAACACAGTTCCCTTAAGATCCTTAGATATCTTTTGTCTATTTGTCTAGCTGAGAGAATCTATGACACTTGGCTTAAATATTTTGGAGGTCTTAACAAAGTATCTTGCAATGACAACCTTTATTTGAACTTCATCATAAGGCTGGTTTTACCTTTTAGTATTTTCTGCTCTTTGGGCATTCTTAGAATGAGAGAGTTTTATTTTCTAACACAGCAAGTCCTGGGTTAGAAATAATTTGTCTAAATTTTACTTGAAAACGAAGGATTTACCTTTTTTAGCTCATTCTTCTCTTTCAAAGCCTTATCATAGGCAGTTAAAATAAGCCAACTGGCATATCCAGTTACCTACATCCATGGTTTTCTATACTGCACATTACCTCAAGCAATAGCCTCACAAAACTCTCCACCATACATAAAACAAGTTTTTTCTTCTGCATTCTCCATAGCACACTGCCCTTCCAGCCTCCACTAATAATCTCCTCATACCTATTTCTCAGTCTTAAAGTCAGTTTTCATATGTTTTACATTTTGTTATAACAGCAACTCAGATTTAGATTTAGTTATATGCAAGTGAGTAACAAACCATCTAGAAGTTTTTAAAACATTATTGATAACTTATTCTGTCTCAAAACTCTATGGGTCAGGAATTTGGGCAAGGTTCCGGGGGATGGTTCTTCTGTTCCATATGGTATCTTGGGTGGTTATTCACCTGTCAGCATTCCAACTGGGCTTCAAAGTATGAGAATTCTCTATGTGTAATCTTACACATGACCTTTTCACAGGCTTTTATCACAGCATGCTGGTTTCAGGGTAGTTGGATTTATAAGTCAGTTGATTTCCCCAGAGTGAAAATGGAAACTGCCAGGTGTTTTTAAGCCTAACTAGTGCAGTGCCATTTTTGCCACATTCTATTGATCAAGGAAAGTCCTGGGACATGTGGAAATTCAAGAGGGAGAAAATAAATTTTACCTTTTGATGGGAGAGTGGCATACACATTCAGAACCTGAAGAACGTGTATGATGGTGGCCTTCTTTAGATACTACATGTCACAAAAGGTTTTGTATTTTTATCACAGTCATTCAATTTATATTCTTATTGGTTCAACTACATTATAGTCAACTTCTAAGTATATAATGTGCTTTTACTAGTCTTTATGATCACTGTTTGCTGGCACCAAACTATGGCACAACCATAGTTACACTGAAGGATTTCCTCCAGGAAACTTTTTTCTCACAAGTCTCAGGTAGATTCTTATTTATGTTCTATGTCACATTGTGCTTAATTTTACCACAGTATTTATAATGATCTCATTCATCTATGAGCTTCCTGAGACCAGGACTGTGTCTTATTCCCCTCTGTGCTTTGCACTGTGACAGGTACAGAGCATATTTACATAAAATATTTGTTGGATAAGAAGACTTGCATCACCAAATATATTTTAATAGTTGGAGAGATGTGTGAGAATAATGCATTCATTCTATACATAATAATAATAATTAACATAAATAATATTGAGTACATATTTACTATATGCAAGGCTATATGCCTAGTATGAATTAATCTTCACAAAGCCCTCATTATCCTCTTTTTAGATATGAAAAGACTATAATTTGCTGAGCGAAGGCACTTGTTCATTGTGTTTCAAATTTTAACTGACAAAACTTGAATGCTAAACTTGCATCAGTGTAAGCCAATGTTTCTAATTGCTAGATTACCTACAGAGGAACAATAGTACACATTTTTATTTCTAGTAATTTTAAAAATACCTCTGAAATTCCCTTGGAGGCCTTATTCCTCAGATTTAAATAATGGACATAATTAATAGTCATGTAATAGTCACCTTACCTACTTTACACAGAGGATTTAAGACATGGCTACCTCATGTCTACAGCCTACCTACAGCCTGGTCACCAATTATTAACCCATTTGGACTGATGAACAATACATTTTGTTGTGGTACATGTCTATAGAATGAGATAAGGCCATGGAAAGTCATGTTTACCCAAAAATATGATCATGTTACTTTCATGTTTAAAATCTTCTACAGGTATACTGAGAATTAGACATCATATATATTGATGATATAGTCATGTCATACTACTCTGCAAAACATACCAAACTCATTCATATCACAGTAGTTTTGCACTTGTCACTATTTCTTCTTGGAACTTTCTTTCCTCATACTAGCTTTGCTGATTCATCCTATCTTTTTCATAGATGCTTATATGTCAGTTTCTCCAAGTAGACTATCTAAAATAGCCTGTTTGTCCGGCTTTATCCCTTTTGCCAAGATCAAAGGATAGTTAACTTGGAATCTTTATCTGATATTATTATATACACTTGTATAATATTTGTATAATATTTCTTGTCTATTTTCTTCATTATCTTTTATATGCTTCATAAGGAAAAGTAATTTTTTCACTATTGTATATCTACAAATCCATCAATTTCTAAAACTCAATAGGTGGTTATTATATCATAGTTGGTTGTGTGAATAAATAACTGGTCATATTTTTTAAGTCCCATTCATGTGACACAATTCAAGCTCTTTCTTTTGTTGAGTTAAGTGTACCACATTATACTCCCTTGGGCATATCTCCCTTGATTATACAGTATCTTGAGTATATCTCTACTATTGCCTTTGCCACATTGTCCTATCAGTGTTGCTTTACTTGTCCACGCCTTCTAAAAGACTATGAAGTCAGAATTCTTATCTTACTCATGTGCTAATTCCTAGTATTTTTCACATGGCATGATATATTGTAGTTACTAAAACGTTTGCTGAATGAACACAAAATAACCTTTCTCTTCATTAAAGCCAAAGTTATACCACTTAGCTTAGTCTACTGTTGACAAAATGCAGTAGTTTAACAGCAAATTGGTATTTTAATTATAAAATACACTATAATTACCTATAAGATTGTATGTTGGGAAGATTGGCTGAAAATGACAATGTATCTTGAATCCATGTAATTTAATGAGCAAGATATGCTACTCTAATTAAATTTCTAAAGAGTTTCTACTATTTTAAAGCCTAGTTTATAATCCAGAGAAAATATAGCCTTCAAATTGGAAAGCCATTTGTGAGGCACATTTACCATGCTGCAATTTAAACTAATCCTCAGCTCAGCTGAAATTTCTTGGGTGATCGCAGAAAGTCAGTTAACCATTTTCACTTGAAATGACCCAATCTGTAAAATAGAGGTGATGCCTGTGGTGGGTTGGATGACTAAATAGTGTCATTTTTTGAGAGCGAAATGTTCTGAATGGTATTGTATAACTGCACACCTAAGGGACCCTGGCTATCCTTTTCATCATGACTTTTCATGTGACAGATGGATGAAAGAAATCAGAGGTTCATCTAGCCCCTCCAGCCTCCAGGCAAAATAAATTAGCTTTCAAGGAAAAAGGATAGAAATATTTAAATGTTGAAATCTTTATCTACCCTCCCTTTGACCCAATTGTATCTTTCAACGCAAAGATGAACATCAAAACTGATGCAAGAACCCATCTTGCCCTTTCCGCAGATTTTATGAAGTTTTCCTTATTGTCATTTCTTTTGTTTGTTTGATTGTTTTGTGTTTCTATTTTTCTTCCTCAAGAGAATACATGAGCTAATTTGCCAGGACCAGAATCATGTAAATTCAGATTCTTTTTTAACTCCCAGGAAATCACTGGCCAACTTATAAATGTTCTTTTTGTGTTTACATTTTTAATGAAAAAGAGGAATTTCTTGTGAAAATAATAATTCCCAAGAATAATCTGATGATTAATGGAAAGCTAATATGAATCAAGAAAATATAGAAAATAGTGACTCTGAAGATTAAATAACTTGATGGTAAATCAAGTTTAAAAATTTATGACAACATTTAATAATTGAAATAATATGTGATGGTATATTTCCAGAAGAGGCTTCCAACACTGGTAAGCCAGTTATTAATGGAAAATATTAAACTGGTTTCCAGAAGCCTCAAATATTTGATAATAATTAGACTTTCAATTTTTCAGAAATCATCTGCTCCAGATAAGCATCAGAAGCTGAGTCTTAACTAGATTTAATTACTATGAAAATAGGTGAAGACTTCAAACATCAAAGACTCTTGTTTACATTGTGAGTAGAATAGGCCTATTGTTACAATATATAGTTTGGTAAATAAGGCATAGCCAACCTTAAAAAATTACTGAAAAAAATATTTAAAGTATTTCTCTATTTAGCAAAATAGACATTGTCAGTTTTCTGGTGCTGTGAGTTTGTTTCAACTCTACTAAGCATCAACTAGATTGGATTCTCATGTTGGAGACTAGAATGCATCACTGTGTGAATTGAAATGCATTACTCTGTGAATTGGAATGAATTAGGCACACTCTATTGCACTTCTATCCTGTCATATTTCTGCTGTTCTAAAAATGGTTTCTATAGGAGTTTGCTATCAGATTCAGGACAACATTTTATAAACAAAATTTAATGGAAGCTTTCATCTGTTAAATTTTATTACAACTCACATTAGTTTTTTTATGCCATAAACATGCTTATGCTGTAAGTTACAAATGTATCGTCCACAACTATCTAGGCAATGCAATAGTTTAAGTATCCTAGAAAGACAGAAAAAGGAAGATTTTTGTCTTAAATATTCATTACTTTGAATGCTTTTAAAAATAAAATTGTCCAGTATATTTTTTTCTTTTAAAACATGATTTCATTATACTTTGGAGAAAAATTTAATTTGATCAGGGATCAGGATAATAATAATTCACAAGACACAAGAAGACAGATATTAAAGCCTAATTTTTTTTTTTTTTTTTTTGGGTCACACAGGCTAGAGTGCAGTGGCATGCTCATGGCTGCCATAGCCTCTACCTGCTGGATTCAGTCAATCCTTCCACCCCAGATTTCCAAGTAGCTGGAACAACAGGCACACACCACCCTGTCCGGCTAATTTTTTAAATTGTTTTGTGGAGACAAGGTCTCACCAAGTTTCCCAGACTATTCTCGAACTTCTAGGTTCAGGCAACCCCCTCACCTCTGCTTCCCAAAGTTCTGGGATTACAAGCATGAGCCAGCACATCCCACTGAAGCTTGATGCTTTTAATTAGAGTTTAAATATTTAAACTGTGAGACAGAGGGATGTTTGAAGGAGGTGATCTAAATACTCTTTCTTACCCAATTTATTTCCAGAATTAGACATATGTTCTTGTTGTAACAAGGTGGCTATATTTAGATCTGTATGTGTCCTTAATAATTCACCCTCAAGTTTGACTTGGTGACCTTTGAAATTTTATTCGAGGAATACATTTGATAATACAGAATTATGATTCACATTGTTCTAATTCTGTAAAAGTTTAAGTTATATGCAGAAATAATATAAGCCTGGTTTCAATAATTTTACAGATTATGTGTTCACATGTATTTTTGATTTAAACTTCATGGTCTAAGAGAATGACATACTGTATGTTAATGGGTGTGAGTGCCTATGCTTGTATGAGTGCTTTAAATATGAACATGTTAGTTTTGATAGTACATCCTTGCAAAATTTCAATATTGTCTCTGGGTTTTTTGTTTTCTTATGATTTTGTCCAGAGCACCATAGTGCTTTTATGCTCATGGATTTTTCATTTTACTCAAATAACTCACTGATCATTAAGTTGAACTCTTTTCCCAATTACTACATCATACCAAATGTCACGTCTTAGCAGGGGGAGGCCCCTGTGCTGTTGCTTAAAATCATTGCTTGACAACAACTTATTTAACACATAATTCAATAAATACAGAAAGTGCACGGGAAAATTGACAATCTAATTGTTTGGAGATAGTAATGACACAGCATTAATATGCTAGTTTTTTATTAGAACACATGTTACATTGTTATATTTATAGCTAACTAGGGATAAATAAATAGCACCATCAATCCCATTTTAAAGATGAAGAAACTATAACTAATTTGAATAGTTCTGCTCTAAGTAAAAAGAAAATTTTATTACAAATAAAGAGTCATCCTATTTGAAGAAATGAATGGATTTAGCAACATATACGGGGGTGCCAAAAAATGCATACACGTTTTAAAAGATATTATTTATTACTTTTCAAAGTTTAATTGAATTACAGTAGCAGTGTGTAGTATGATATTCACTCAATCATGCATCTGCTACTTTCTTTGATTCTACAGCCAGTCACATGGTGACACTAGCATTCATTTGATTTGCCGTCTTTTGAGCAAATGTCATACTTAAATGTGTTTATGTTTTGTTCGCAACCTCCGTAAGTAATAAAGCACCTCGTGAGTCTAAAATTTAAAAATGTACTATTTCTTACTTTTCTTCTTAAATGTCTCTACTTTATAAAGTAAATATTTGCCTATATGCTATGCTTTATTTAATGCTAAGTTGTTGAAGCCACATAAACATCAAAATTCAAGTGATAATTAAGAGACAATATACTTATGTATTTGGGGTTTTGAATCAAACATTAATCTTGCTGTATAATCTACTTTTTTCTGTTTTAAAAAAATCAAGAAATTGATAAAATTGGCCTTCTGATTTATTTTGAAAATGGCTGGCCTGGTTAAAATAATGAAATATTAGCCTCTACATTTCTGAGTTCGAATCTAGTTTCTGACACTTGCTTATTATATTACTCCAAACAAATTCTTTAAATTTTCTTGTCTCTAATTTTCTCAATTTAAAAATTAAAATAATAATCATCTTACAAAGTTTTATGGATATAAAATAAGTTAATATAATACAAAGTGGCCATCACAATACCTGAAACACAATACTTGTCAAATTATTTTCATTTCCTTATTTCTGTCTTTCCTTTCTACCTATGCAATCTCTGGGATTCATTTTTCTCACCTTACTCCAACCACTCGGTCTGACTGTAATTCATACCTTTGGACTGCACTGTGGATGGTGGCTTGGTCACATAAATTATTGGAATGCAGGAATATTGTTTGGCCCTGTCCATTACATTATTTGATTTGGTTTTATGACTACATAGTGGAAACATATCTTCCAGATACAAGAAAATTTTCTAGTTTTCTAAACAATGACTTTATTCTCTTTGAATGAACTCTATAAAGTTTTATAACAGGAGATCACAGATTCGTCCCTGCTCTTCTCACTCTTAAACTCATACTATTTGTGTGAGATATTTTGACACATTCAATGTACATTTGCTTAACCTCAGCCACATCAGATATACTTATCCATGTTTAAACCTCTTCCCATTCCTCATCTATGTTACAATTTTGTTTAGATGTATTGTCCATATTTGAACACCTTCAACATGTTTGATAATGAGTAATGAAATTACATGTAAATTCATATGTGTGCACACATTTATATTTTAAAATCATGACAGACAATATCTCCAGTTTTGTTTTGTATGGAAGCATGTATAAGATAATATGGAAACAAAGAGACTGGAAAAAAGAAATCTGTTTGGAGAAGCTGATAAACCTCACAAAATAGGTGATGTTTTGCTATATCTTGACACATGAATGACGAGTGACTATAAAGATAAGCATAAAATGATTTCTCTGTGTCCCAACAAAAAAAAAAGGAAAAATAAAAGGAAAGAACAGAGGCAAGATTTAAAAACTACACCAAGTACCTGAGGGAAGGGTGCCAATGTATTATGGCTGTCCCAGCAAGCTCACAGGTGGTTATTTACTTCAGTATGAGTTTTAATATCTTCTGCATATTTGCAAGAAAGTAATTTGAAAATCACCATGTCTTTAATATATCAAACACATTAAAATCTTAATCTTAGCAAATAAATAAATGTGAATACTCAAAGCACAAATAACAGTCTATTAAATTTCTTTTACCTGATTTACTGTAACACAGCCTACTTACTGAGTTGAAGATTATGTACAAATTACTACAATTATGCACAAACTCTATACAAGAAAGAATCTAAAGATTTTCTTTGGTTTATAGTTTATTTAATAATGGCTGTTTATTCCTCACCATCAATATCAGTCTCTTATAACAGAGCATGCTATCATAATGTGAAAGTAAAGGCTTATCTTACTCTATATTTTCTGTTTATTTACATTCTGCCAATAGTATTATAGTAATGATAATGATAATAATAAACACCAAAATGTGAATATTACAATCAGTTATTCAACAGGCATGGCACATATTGTAGAGGGATGCTAATCCTCCTTTTCTTAAATAATAACAAATAAAATAGACCTTTCATCATCTGGAAGTAAAAAACATTTTAATGATACCCAAAGAAGAAGATCCTTTATTTTATTCTAGTATAAAGAAAGGTGGATAGTTAAAAATTCCAAATGCCTAAATAATGTAAACAACTTGAGCCAACTTTTCAGTACTTTTCAGGGCCAAGCATCAACAGATTGACAGATTTCAGATTTCTCTCTCTCTCTCTCTCTCTCTCTCTCTCACACACACTCACACACACACACGCACACACACACACACACACACACTTTTTAAAAATATCAGATAAGAACTTTCGGTGATATTCCATAGAACTGAACAAAAGAATCACTGCTTTATGAGAGAAGTGCACACAACAATGCACAAGACAAGACAACAATGACAATAAAGTTTGATAATGCTTACAAAGTTTAATCCATGAAAGGTTCTTCTAGTGAAATGCCTCAAATACACTTCCAAAGACCACATTTTAGAAAAGCCAGTGGTCCACTGGGCATCCACTAAGATACAGTGTGCTTTTGCACAAACATGGAGCTAGGAGAGAAAATCAGGGCCCTAGTCTACCTGAGAGATTTCAGCATAGTAATCATAACATTCTGAAGATAGTGGCATAAGCAGCTATATCTGAATATGACTCTGGATTGAAATACATTTTGAAATTTGTTTTTATTATAAAAGAGAAAATGAAATTACAGGAAAACAACGATGTGTTATTGCATACTTGAGAGCATGCTGTATATATAACTTTAGATCTTGCTTATTTCTCTAAACATTATTGCATGAGGTTCTCAGGTATTTTAAGAATGTTCAGCTTATGATGAAGTTTCAGAAAAGTTTCTGATGCAACCGGTATGTTTCTTTTTTGTTGTTGTTTTTGGGTTTTTTTTGTTTGTTTGTTTGTTTGTTTGAGTTGGAGTCTCACTCCGTCGCCCAGACTGGAGTGCAGTGGCCGATTCCGGCCACCGCAGCCTCGACCTGCTGGGCTCCGGCGATCCTTCCGCCTCAGCCTTCCGTGTAGCTGGAACTACAGGCGCGCGCTACCACGCCCGGCTGATTTTTTGATTTATTGTAGAAATAAGGTCTCGCTTGCCCAGGCGGGTCTCGAACCCGCGGGCTCAGGCAATCCACTCACCTCAGCCTCCCAAAGGCGCAGGATTACAGGCTGAGCCACCGAGCCCGGCTGGTATGTTTCATGAAACGCTAAGTCCAACTATATTTTTAACAATAAGAAAGAGGACAAATCTTAGTTTCGTGTTTGTAAAAGGTAGGATATGACAGCAAAACTTCTCTGGTTGACATATGGTGCCAATTCACTTTCAGTATGATGCTTCTGCTGCTTTAGCAAGAGATCAAGCAATCCACAGAATTGGAGCATTAGACACTGATAGTTGCAGGATTTCAATAGAGTAGGGTGACCTAGGATGATACAAAACTGAGCTTGCCCCTTAATTCCCTAGAGTGGAAATTGATAAAATTTTCTGTAAAGGTTCAGATAGTAAATGTTCCTGAATGTGAGCCAAGAGGCAAAATCAAAGCTAGTATGTAGTTAATTATGAATCAAGAACCAACCAAATTTCCACAAATATTTTATCAATGACATTCAAAGAATGATAATTGAGTATAAGGTTCTATAATCCTGGTATTGATTGTAGTTCAAAGTTAGTGTTACTTATCATCATGGTAGAAATGTGATCTCTAAAACTTTCCATTGCCAGTCTGGAACACAGATATCTTCCCTGTAGGGAACTCAGCAGAAAGTCTTATGAGTCACTCTTTTGACATTCTTATACCAACCTTATAATGTAGAAGAACTTTGCATGAGATCCAGGTCCAAAGGACAGGCTTTTCTTAGACTCCCTGGGAGTGAATTCCAAATAAACTCATTGGCTGTGTTATCTTTGATTTCTTAACCTTTCTAGGTTTCCTCATCTATAATGTTTGTAATAATACCTATAAGGACTGTTTAAAGATAAAATAAATTGATACATGCAAAAATTTAGAACAATATATGAGATGTTGTAAAGCCTTAGCTATAAATGTTATTATTTTGTATGTATTTTCAATTATTTAATAATGTTAAACTATTTTTAGCTTGCATATTCTCAAAAAAAAAAAAAATGACTGTGGGCCACAATTTGCTATCCCTGCCTTAATGTGAACACTGTGTGCTGGTCCACCCACATCCCTACCCTCACCACTGAGGTACTCATTCCCCTGTCCACTTGGAGTGCTGGCTACTAATAAGCAGCTCTTTGGGAATCAGGAATTGTCTTACTCTAAAGGGATCTATCCCACTAATGTCATACCCCTTCTCCAGGGCAGTCTTTATCCAATGACTAATCAAAGGAGGATTAAAAAGGTCCTGTTCTAAATAATGGGACAACTCTAAAGGACTGTCCTAGCTCCTGAGCTCTTCCTCCTAGCTCCTGAGCTCTTCCTGGGATCCCCTGAGATCTCTGTTGCAACCATAATGCAGTACAACTCTCCCAGTTCTGTTCTATGTCCTTTGACAGGTGTGGTTCCTGAGACTACACTTCAAAGGACTTCAGTTACCCCACCTCAAACCCTACTTTAGATCATTTGTATCCCCACCCCCCCCCACCCCCGTATTGGTGGGTATATACAGCTGTGTCTAATACTCTTCAGTCTTAGGCTGTTCCAATTATTCTTTACTATTCTGTACATGATTTTACAAGCCTTACAAAATGGTCCTTATAAAGCATTTTTTAGATGCAAGATAAAACTAGGGCACTGTGTTATTTTCACATGATGCTCTTGTTCTAATATGATTCACTGCTTTTCCCCAAAATGAAATTGAGTTAAATATAAAATATCAAAAATATTTAAAGCCAATGGATATTCTGCATAATAACAAGATCTTCTATATTACAACCAGGGTACTTTTCTCTGCATTGGGTTTGTTTTAATCAAATCTCCACCCACCACTGTCTTACCTTGCTGTCATTACAAAGTCAGAGAAAAGGCTCAACTGAGGGAAATATTTGCAGTTTGGCTTACATAAATACAAATGTGAGCTACAAAGTTGTGCAACCTTAGGTATAATGCAACATTACTGCTACTTATTTGGTGAATAAAGTGGAATGTGGAGGGTATTGTGATAGATTATGCTTATAAAAAGAGGCAAACTACTCAGGTTTATGACTTTATATGAATGTAATGAAATGCTGGTATATGGCAGTACTTCCAGCCTACCATAAGTCCCCTTTGCTAATAGAAGACATAAATAGAAAATGGTTTTTAAGAAAATGTGCTTGTTTTAGGGTTAAATGAGATTTATTCCTCTTGCAACGTGGAACAGGTAACCTTAGAACAAAAGAAAATATTACTTCATATGAATCAACAATGACAGATGAAATTTTATTTCTAGAGATAGAATGATGCTGATAAAATAGTTAGATTTAAACAGGGGTTAAATAAATGCATAATTAATTGATCCATCTAAGTCTAAATATTAAACTTGGTATCAGAGTTCTATCCTCTATTTATTTATTTGTTTTTTCCGTGTCTTGGAATTAACTCCTAAAGAGCCCTGTCTTCTTCAGAGATGATCACTAAAGGGGACTTTCTGCGCCATTCTTTGGGTATAATGTAAAGATTATATTAAGCTTCCACGGATGAAAGTTAATTTTAGTTTTATGTCACTGAGATGGTCATTTTTTTCCACTGTTCAAAACAGTTCCAGGATATTCTTAGAAAACTTAGATATTGACACATCAGTCTCAAGATTCCTTAACATATAAAATTGTCTCCACTCAACAGCATCTGCATTACCTGGGAACTTGTTAGAAATGCAAATTCTTGGGCACTACCCAACATCTGTCGAGTCAGAAACTAGGAGCGAGGCCACGTCATCTCAGTTGTAACAAGTGCTCAAGGTAATTCTGATGCCCACTAAAGTGATAAGTACCATAACAAAAAATAAACTAACAAAAAACCTGAAATGAAATGAAACAAAGCAAAACAAAATAAAATATCTACAACAGAATGCATGATGCTTAGTAGGGCAACAAGTGAATGACATAGAGCTCAAAAATTTTGCACATAAAGAAATATTTTTTAGATTAAACTCTATTATGAAATTATACTCTCTGTTAAAAAGATAGGCTTCTATGGCAATAAACTCTCCTGGCATAGGCAATAAGGGGTAGATTAGAGAAATGTAAAATAATAATATAAAGAAACCATTTCAAACCAGAAGTGAGTAAAATAACAATGCAGTGTCTAAATGAGAGAGGAAACACCTTTAGTTTCAGGTAGTATAGTTCCTGAGATTTTTGAGGCCAGATAGACTCAATAATTAAATATTAAACAATGAATAATGAAGACTTCTGTAATTAATACTAAGATTCTGATTTTAAAAAAAAAACATTTATTTTATAAATGTCAGGCATAAAGGACCAAATTTTGGAGCATTGTTAAATTAACATATATCCTTGATATCTACATTTTCAAAAACTGTGAGAGTGATACAAATGAAAAAAATCTCATTTTTTTTCTATCACTCAATTCTCTTTTACTCTAGAAGTTTCAGGCCCTCATATTTATTCTCCCAAATTTTCCTCCAATGTCCAGATCTAAGAGTTTTCTTCTTGCTCCTTCATTCTTTTGGTACATATATTAGTTATATCCTGAATTAGGAGTAAAACATTCTTCCTCTTTGAGAAAGAAGAGAACTGGGAAATAGCCATTACTGTATGGTTTTGGGGAAGTCAGTGTAAAAGGAAAAAAAAAAAATGAAAGCATCCCCCTGTTAAATTTTTCTATTCTCTTGTCCCTGGAACTGCCTGGCATGTGACTTAGAAAAGAGGATTAGGGAACTGGAGAAATGAAAGAAAAGCTTGTTCTAAACTCTTCCTGACCCATATATCGTCAAGAATTTTACCCAGATAGATGTCTTCAGGGATGGCTGGCTTGAGGCACCCAGAGCTCAACTCCTCTGCAAAGAAGGACTAAAACAGCTAGTAGGTAACCACATATGGAATAGTGTCTCAGGAAGAACGCTGGAATTCAGCAGGGAAGCAACAGAGAACCTCTGAGGTATAGAAGCTCAAGACGGCAGCATAAAGTGAAAAGCAGGGCAGCTGGCCAGATCTGTGCAGAGCCAGGAGGGGGTCTCCCTATTGCCTGGAAAGTAAGCAAGAGATCCTCAACAATTCACATTCCCACCATTGATCCTACAGTTTTAGCTCTAGGAAACCTTTTGATGCTCACTGGCACAGAGCCTAGTATTAGAGCTGCCTGAAGTCCGCAAAACTGCATTGTTCCAGATCGGAAATTTACCCTCAGTTACCACCACTAGGACCCAAGGTACTGTATCATGACACCATTTTGAGATTGGAGTCAACAATGTACTACATCCTGCCTTTAAGGCCCAGTCACCCAATCACCGCTGCATCTCTTCATCTTTCCCACCCATGCCCTTCCACACTCACCTAGAGTGCTGGGGCATCACATACCAAATGGATCCAGTGGTATGGCCAAGTCACTAGTACCTGAACCCATGCAAAGCACTATACACTAAAAAAGAGGCAGTCTAGCACACTAGGGAACCTGCCTCCAGGACAGAGACAAGTGAAGCATGTGCTCCCTAGAAACAAAAACCAGGGCCACCAACACCAACAGCAACTCTGCCCTCTTTTACAATGGGCCCACTGCACACATGTGGACTTGGCCCAGGAACCCAGAGTCCAGTGCCACCTGTGGACACAACTGGTACCTGTGTGTTCTGCCTGGAGGCCCAGGAAATTGTCCATATGTTCCACCATAAATACTACTGATGCATATATGGCCTGTTCTGAGGGCCAGAGAGTGGAATGTCTGGTCTACCAGTGCCTGCGTGCCCTGGGGTCTCAAAGCTGATCCTCCCAGACTAGCACCACCACTGCCAATACCTGCAAATTCCTCCTGGGGCCCAAAGACTGACCCACCTAGGGAGTGCCTCTGTAACCACTGATACCAGCATCTGGTACCACCTTAGGGGCCTAAGTACCAGTTTGTTCTGTACTCCCATTCCCATCTAAGCCATATCACAGTCTTCACAAACAACTGCAACTTCAGTCACTAACAAACACTACTGATATTGATTACAGGTAAAGTAATCATATGGAGACTAAACAAGAGTGCACAACCAAAATCAAAGCCTCTACTCAACTTATATACACACCTACAGGAAAAATCTTCCTGTGTGAAAGCTAATGCATAAAAGTGGAAGAAGTGACAGTTACACCAGAGGCACAGATATCAATTTAAAAACACAAGACAGATAAAATAAGCAAAGAAACATGATATCCCCAAAGGACTACAATAATTCTGCAGTATCAGATCTCAAGAAAAGGAAGTCTATGAAATGAAAGAAATTAAAAAAGACCCAAGCAGAAGTCTTAGAAATGAAGAATTCAATGAGTACAATAAAAAAATACAACCAAGAGCTTCAACAGTAGACCAGATTATATAAATGTTGCATCTATATATGCCAGATTATACTGTTGAAAAGTTAAAAATAAGTCAATTAACCATGGTAATTTTTCTTAACATGGTATCAAATAATAGTTGCTTTTTTTCTCACCAAATCAACATTGATTTTGAAAATTGGTAGTTGAAAATTATATCTGAAAATTTTCTTTGTCATTCAAACAGGAAAATCAGTACATTATGTATAGCTGACATTTATGAGTATGCACTTAGTATTGGGTTCTTCATAATGAATATGTTGCATGCAGCTATCTTATTTAATTTTCTCAACATCCATATGAACCAGTTTTTATTCTTTCATGCTGTAGACTCGCTTATTAGTTCAATAGGTACTGGCTGAGTGCCACCTATATAGCAGTCACTCATCTATGTGTGGATAATATAACATAAAGAACCAAAATTCTTGCTCTCATGTTGCTTTGCTTCAGTGGGAACTAAGGCTCAGACACATTAAATAATATGTCCACAGTCACATACTTTGTTAAGTGCTGTAAACAAATAGTTCAAGTCTGTGTGGTATCAAAAGTTATGCTTTTAAACATAATATTATATACAAGACTCTGAAAGTCAATAAATCTCTGATTTATCTTATCTCCTTTATCACAGAATATCTACTGCTATTGATAATCAAATCAAAGATATGTATCTATTTCATTTGTGAATTACATTTTACTTTAGGCAACTCAGATAGAACATGATATAATACAGTCGCACTGAGAAGCAGAAGGGATAGAATTTAAACACCAGTTCAGAAATATATGAGGAGTAAGTAGCTTTAAAGGCTATATGCTAGTGTGCCCTAAGACTAAAAGAAAGAGGGAAAGAGAGAGAAAATAATATACTAAACAGATAAGCAAATTGTGTGCTTTATAGCAATATAATAAAATATTACTTCTTTGGAAAAATTAACATAATAATATAAATAGTTCATAGTATCTAGTTGTTTTTAGACATCCATGAATATATTAACATTCAGGAAAGGGCTTATGAGACTACATACCATCTTATATTTTTTTCCTTTTTTGAACCACCTATTATTTTAAATGTCTTTTAAGATGAAGAATCAGCTAAACATGATATTGTGCTTATTCTTATGTTTAATTCCAGAGCAAACATTACCTATAACAAGCATTCTGGTGATAAATTCCTAGTTGAAAGAGCATTCTTTTGGCATTATGCAAGTTGTTTATAATCTTCAATTCAATGAACATGCTGGGTTGTACTATTTCATGTAAAGAGAATAATAGATTATAAGCTTAACTCTTACCATTTCATATTTTATGGTCTCCCCAGCATACTTTGAGGCTCATTTTTCAGCATGACCTCCAGTGAGCACACATAAGTAAACAGAATCTTAAACTTGCTTATAAAATAAGAGCAAAAATGGTTGAATTAAATCATATTCAGCCAAAGTGGTTAGGGAATGGAAATGTGACAAGCTCTCAAGTGAACATGAAGAAGCATCATGGGATTATTATTATCCCTAACCCATCTCACTGAGCTCACAGTATGTACTGCATCTGCATATGTTTAGTTGCTTATGGATGACAGCAACTCAACTTTGATGAGAGACTAAAAAAAGAGAAAAAAATTAACACTCATTCAAATTTGACTTAAAACATTAGAATGTTCACTCAATATTAGTGTTCACTCAAAATATTAGAAAGGGGAAAGTATGTTTGTTTGTTTTTGCTAGAAATTTATCAGTGTTCTAAATTTCAGATGTATCTACACAGTGTCATACACCCAAGTGAAAAGTTGCAAGTCAAAAATCTGATTAAACATGTGGTTGTTATGTAGACAGAGTAGAAAAATACTAGATTGGAGTTGTCACTTCCCTACAGATATTTTGATAGGGTATAAGTCAGTTTTGGCAAATCAAAAGATAGTTATTTTTATTAAAAAGGAACTATGAAATCAACTTAACCTTCCAGCCATGGCAAAGTAACTGATACTATATTAACTCCTTCCTTTAAAAAATAAAAGTATAAAATTGGACACAGTATATAATGTAACTTTTCAGACAGACAACTGATAGCACATTACTGTAATATCTGAGAGAAGGTAAGATTAAGTTTAGTTCCACATTTGCCCTAGCATTCTGCAGGCATTACATTCTTGACTGCGGCGAGGAACAGAAAGGAGCAATCAAAATTAAGCCCAGTGGTCTTCCTAAACTGAAGTGATAGAATCAGCTCAAATTTGCAGGACAGAGTATCAAAGAGAAGTGATCTATTCGGAGAAGAAGCTCCTAAAATCTACATAGGGATACCCTTGGGCCTTTGGCCACATACAAAGATGCACATGTATCGGGGACAGCCTAGGTGACTGAACAAACAACAGTAAAAGAACCTTACTCAGGGTAAGAAACAATTACCAGAGCACTGTAGGCTGAATTACCAGCACTTGCACAGGTCTGGAAAACAATGCATGACAGAATAAAATGAATAAAACTCGCCGAACACCATAGGTATTCAGTAGAGACCCAGAAAGGAAATACTTTTGAAAGAGAACTAACAGGATTTACTGAAAATGTTGCTCTGGATCCATGATAACAAAGCTGAAAAATAAGTCTTGAAAGTATCCAACATATGCTCAAGTAAATTAATAGCCTGACAGAACAAAACTCAAACCTCCACTAAGAAGTATAACGAAGGCCAGAAAACAACGTAGCTTTCAATTAAAAAGTCCAAGAAGCAAAAAATGAGGCCCAAACCAGAATAAAAATCAACCAATATACACCAGAAAATGACAACAGTGATGGAATTAGAGTGCAAGTACTTTAAAACAACGATTATCAACATATTAAAGAATTTAAAGGTAATTATGAGCATAACAGGAGGGGTACAAATAAGGAATATCAACAGAGAAATGGAAATTAAAGAAATAAATAAACTAGTAATTATAATTCTTCTTGCTAGGGAAATTCCAAATCTATATGATTTTTCTGGTAAATTGTATTAAATATTTAAAGAAAAGTAATGCTAACTATACACAAATTCTATCACATAGTAGAAGAATATGGAATATATCTTAAATTGATTTTATAAAGATAGTATATATATATGTATGTATATATATATATATATGTATATATATAACTAGCAAAGACACTACCAAAAGAAAAGTAGTTGCAGAAGTCTTTAACAAAATTCTAGCAAATAGATAAAAACATATGCATTAAAAAAAAGTTTGCTCAGGAAATGAACTGTTGGTTTGTTCAGGAAATGAAATGTTTGCTTGTAAAATAAGAAAAGTAGATGCAGAAGTCTTTAACAAAATTCTAGCACTGAGGTTTGTTCAGGAAATGAAATGTTGATTGACACATAAAATCCACTCAATGTAAGGTACCACAGTTACAGCATAAAACCGAAAAATACTAATGTCGCTTCAATAAATGCTGAAAAATTTGAAATACTTTAAGGCCACTTATATGATAAATATTTTTGGTAATGAGGAATAAAGAAAACTTTCTCCAACTTAAAAGGCATCTATTAAATAAAACTTTCGGTAAATACCATGCCTAATGGTTTAACAGTAAATGTCTTTCACATAAAATAATGAACAAGACAAGGGTTTCTTATGTTATTTCTATTCAACCTTTGTTAGTGGCCTGAGCCAATGCAATAATGCAAGAAAAATAAGTAAAAAATATAAATAACAACAAAAAATAAAACTCATTACTCCAGACGTCATGACCATGTGTGTAAAAATTCCTTTAGTATCAACAAAGCAATCAATAGAATTTATATGTTCATTTAGCAAGGTTATAGAATACAGGATCAGTGGGCAAAAAATTGAATATAATTCTATATAAAAGCAATACAAAAGCCATAACAAAATTACTATTTACAAAAAGCATGAACATTAAAATACATAGGAATAAATCCAATAAAGTTGTTCAAGACTGCTGCAATGAAAACATTAAAACAAATCTGAGAGAAATTAATAGATACCTTAATTAATCAGGAGAGTCACTATGCTTAGAGATATGAATACTAAATATTGTATAGACGTCATTTTCCCTTGATTGATCTATAGATTTAAGATAATCCCAATCAAAATTCTAGAAGACTTTTTTGCAGAAAATTGACAAGCTGATTCTAAAATGTATAGATAAATTAAAAAAAACAAAGCAGGCTACTGGTCAAGACGGCGGCGACACAGGCGAAACTGTGAGATTCTCTGAATGTGAGTTCCCCAAAAAGACTCTTGCTTCCCTTTCCCCACCCACTCATCCACAGCCAGACGCATGGTCTGAGGCCCAGGGTCCCTCAGTCCCACGCAGGGCTGGCTATTCCTTCCCTGGGTGCTCCCCCGCTGGTAGGAAATCCCGGGTCTCAGCTCCCTCCTTGGTTCACCGGGGAGGCTCTGGCTACCCGCCCAACAGAGAAGCTGATTCCATCTCTGACTGAAATACGCTGGGAACAGTCCAGGGCCACTTTTGCCAGAGCTTGGGAGCAGAGCTCTAATCTGGGACAGAGCGCTAATGGGTGTGCCTGGGACTCAAAGAGCTGAGAGGAAGGATCCACGAGGGTGAAAATATCACGCTGGCCATTCCTCCAGGCAGAGACGTGTGTTGCCGTGCCCACCTACAAGCAGGCTCCGCCTCGATTCCCAAGGAAACATCACTAAACAGAAGACAAAGCCACTCCCCTGGGAACTAAGTAACAGCCGTCTCAGATTACAGCTCAGAAAAAACAAAACAAAAAAAACACAAGCCTCAGTAAATAGAACTCTACGCATTGAAAATAAGGGAAGAGGCTAAAGAGCAGAGATGAATGGATCTTAGACACTCAGGAAAGACCCCAGAAGACATGATTTATTTTTATTTTTATTTTATTTATTTTTTTCTTTTTTCTTTTTTTTTGGGTTTGCCTTTGTATAGCTAAAAGTACTCTTTAGGGAATTGTCTTTGCTCACTTCTCTCTGGCCATGTGTCTCTTTTTCACCTCTTAGTATATATGGCTGTCCTCCCTTTCACTCTTCTCTCTTTCTAACTTCCTACTGACCCCCCCTTCCTATATTACTTCGTTCTTTTGCCCCTCCTTTTGTTCCAGGTACCAAACCTACATTCCGCTGCACAGAAAGATTGTAAGGCAGTGGGAAATAGGCTCCATTGGGCTCATACATTGACAGGTGGATGCAGCCAGAGAACTCTTATAAGGAAGAACAGGAGATTGCACAAGTGAAGCAAAAGCAACCCCACCCTCCCTGAAAAACAGAATTAAAGAAGGGGGAGGAAAGGAGGAGAGAGAAATCTACACAAATGAAGAAAAACCAAAAGAAGAATGTAGGTCTCCACCAGACCCCTGGGAAGGCAGACACTGAGAAAACTGACTTTGGAATGCAAACAATGAAGAGCCCCCAAAATGATTGGTTTCAAACTACAACTCTAGATATCAAGACAATAATGGAGAGATTAAAGAGAATGGAGGACAGTCAAGAAGAAACTAGGAAGGAGCTGATATATGAGATAACAGCAATAAAGAATACTGTGAGTGAAATAAATAACAGAATGACAAGCATGGAAAGCAGAATTACCCAAGCAGAAGAAAGAATCTCAGAGCTTGAAGACCAAAATACAGAACTACTCCAAACTGTCAAAAAAACAGAAAGCAAACTCAAAAAAGCAGAACAAAACCTTCAAGAGATGAACGACTACTTTAAGAGACCGAACCTCAGGGTGATTGGTCTCCCTGAAGCAGAAAGAGAGACAGAGTCCACATTAGAACAAGCCTTCCATGACATA
>CAUYQG010149394.1:0-28459 GCA_963574415.1 Tarsius wallacei
GACAGCCTCATTTTTATACAACAGACAGGCAGAGAACCAAATAAAAGTACAATCCCATTCACAATAGGCACACACAAAATTTAAAAAAAAGAAAAGAAAAGAAAAAAAGAATTTAGCATCTTCCTAACCAGAGAATTGAAAGAACTTTACAATGAAAGCTACAAAACAATGCTTATGGAAATCAAAGAAGACACAAACAAATGGAAAAATATTCCATTTTCAGGGATTGGAAGAATCAACATTGTTAGGATGCTCATCCTACTCAAGGCCATCTACAGTTTCAACACAATACCCATTAAATTACCATCATCATTTTTCTCAGACCTGTATTCAGCAATACAGAAATTTATATGGAATCATAAATGATAACATGTAGCCAAAACAGTCCTCAGCAAAAGAAGCAAAGCAGGAGGGATCACCCTTCCAGACTTTTAGCTTTCTTATAATGTTACAATAATCAAGACAGCCTGATAATGATACAGAAACAGACAAACAAGACCAATGGAACAGGATAGAGATTCCGAAAGCAAAACCTCTATTTCTCAACAAACTCATCTTCAACAAATTCTTCAACAAAAACCACAGGGAGGAGGAGAACCTATTCAGTAAACGGTGCTGGGAAAACTGGCTGACCACATGCAGAAGATTAAAACAGGACCCCCTACCTATCACCATACACAAAACTCAATTCCAAATGGATCAAAGATATAAACGTAAAACCTCAAACTATAAGAATCGTAGAAAACACATCAAACTGAAAAGCTTCTGCAAAGCAAAAGAAACCATCAAGAGAGTGAAGAGACAGCCCACAGAATGGGAAAAAATATCTGCCAACTGTATATTTGACAAAGGCCTAACATCCAGGATCTACAAGGATCTCAAATGTGCATAAAGGAGAAAACCAAACAGTTCCATTAAAAAATGGGCAAAAGGCATGAATAGACACTACTCAAAAGAAGATATACACAAATTTTTTTAAAAAGATATATAAGCAGCCAACAGATATATGAAAAAGTGCCCAGTCTCATTAATTATCAGAGAAACGCAAATCAAAACCACACTGAGATACCACCTAACTCCAGTAAGAATGGCCATCATTAATAAAACAAAAAACAACAGAAGCTAGCGAGGATGTGGGGAAAGAGAACACTCCTACACTGTCGATGGGGGTGAAAACTAATTCAGCCTCTATGAAAAGTAGTGTGGTGATTTCTAAAAGAACTAGAAATTGTCCCTCCATATTAGTCAGCAATCTCCCTTCTGGGAATGTACCTGGAGGAACTCAAATCATTCCACAAAAAAGATACCTCCAAGGGAGGCCTCAAATTTACCTGTACGATTTCCACTTGTATACCTAATCCTGAATTGTGCACCACATCTTTAAAATAAAATACAGAAAAAAAACGAAAAAGAAAAATTAAGACATTGCTGAAAATAAATACCTGCACACACACATTTTTTGCAGCACTATTCACAACAGCAAAAACATGGAACCAACCGTGCTGCCCATCGAAACTGGACTGGATTTTTTAAGAATGTGGTACATATACACAATAGAATATTACACAGCCATAAAGAAGGACAAAATTATGGACTTTGAAGCAACTTGTCTGTCATACTCAGTAATCTATCACAGAAACAAAGATCTGAGTCCCACATGTTCTCACTTATAAGTGGACTCTGAACACCTATCATAACTCTATAAAAAGGGATTGTCAGAATGATTTGAGTTCCTCCAGGTATATTCCCAATAGGGGAATTGCTTATAATAAAAAAATAATTTTAAAAAATGGATTGGCAGTAGCAGGACACTACCAGGGAATGGGAGGTCACATAACATCAGTAAGAGTGCCTGATCCGAATCCAGGCAAAGTGAGGTCCAGTGGGAGACCCCAAACCTTACCTGCACCTAAGCCACTTATGTGTGCAATCCTGACTTGTACCCCAAAACTCTAAAATAATAAAGTGAAAGTGATTGAGTTATGAAACAAATGTATGTCCTTTGATCTCAAGTCCCTAAATTGATGCCTCCTCCCTACCTACCAATTTTTCTGGAATTGCAACTTAATTCTAAGTACTCAGAGTATTCTTTCCAACCTTCTGAAGGAAAATGGCACTTTTTAATTGTTTCCTCAAGGCTAACTTATTTCCACAAAAATACTTATAAATTCAGATCTTCAGAGGCCTGGCCCCTGAAGTTGCCTCCAGAGATCAACTCTTTAGATCAAGGATCAGCAAACATTTTCTATAAAAGACCAAGAAGCAAATATTTTAGACATTGGGGGTCATACAGACTCTGTTGTAACTACTCAGTGCTGTCAATGTAAGAGCAAAGCAGCTATAGATAATACATAAACAAATGGGTGGTGTGGCTTGTATCAATAACACTTTATTTACAAAACTGGCAATGGACAAGATTTGGCCTGCAAGCTTTTCAGCCTCTGCTTTAGATCTCTATTGCTGTCTGGTAACCTCCCAAACTAGTAAAAATTCTCAAACTTAGGTTTTTTATGATCTGTCAAGTGTCCTAGTTATTAAGCAAAATGCTTAAGTTTTCTATCCTTTAGGTCAAAGAAAGCGCGTGTCAATTAGAGAAAAAAAAAGCCACACAAGCTGACAAGGTAAGTGGCTACCAACACTCAAGCAGGACAGCAGCTTAGACATTCACAGCGTCATGTAAAGAAAGGACCTCACAAATGCTTGTGTGTATTGAATAAGTGTAGGATATAAGGAAGCAAAACTAGGAAATAACCATCATTTTAAGGGCTTATTATAAACCAAGCACTGTGCAAGACATTTTTTTTATATTTCTCAATTTCCTAAACCATGATTTTACTGCTTTTATGGGTGGAGAGACAGATCCTTGGATTACTGAGCATCTTGCCCATGTTCATACAGTTAGCAAGTGACAAAACTAGAATTCAAACTCACTATTGTCTAATTCCAAAGTGAGCATTCTTCCAAGTTGCTGTGGTGCCCACTTAGGAATGATCTAACTCCCCTCACTGACATGAATTGTTGCTCTGTATACAGTCACAGCTCTGAACACAGAATACATACTAAGGACAAAGTTATTAAAGATATCAGTGAATTAATGATCATTTTGCTCAATTTCTACTGCCAATGAAAGGTAGAAATGAATAGTTAAACTCTCCAGAATCATTTGTTGTAAGCCATGGTCCCTGCTGCTGTTGACCAACTCAACTAAAAAGGCTTTATAGTTTTATGAGGGAAAAATACATCATTAACTCACATGATTAATGAGTTGGCAAAACCAATGTCATGAAATTGTGAGTCAGCTGTGGGCTAAATCAGAAGGCAAAGCAGGTTCCAGGCCAACCAAGACGTTTCCCAGAGCTAATAAACAATAATGATGTATGGTTTTGTATCTTTGAGTGGGAATGCAGGGAAGATGTCAGTGCTTGGTAATATATGCGTCTATTGTTCAGTGTCTCTATTTCTTCCATAACCTAGAAAACAGAGTTCACAGGGCAGGAGATGATAGACTCTTTTCTGAAGCAGTTGTTGTTTTGGATGATTTTTTATAGCTATATTTCTTTTTTGTAGCGGTGCAGGAACTTTGACCTGAAAAAAAATCATTTGTCTACTGAGTGCCTACTAATACTACATCAAATAAAAGATAGTAAACCAAACTCTTGGGGCTTTAACCCAAGATCACAATAGGAGCAAAACTTCCATTTATTATTATTTAGTTTGAACGATTGGAAAGATTCAATTATTGAATACCACAATTATTGAATACAACAAAAACCTGTGTTGACTGGAGGGTTAACATCCTGAAACAAGGCACTAGGTGACCACGGTGGGGGTGGGGTGTGGGAGAGGGGAAGGACGCTGCAAAGTAAGATTAGAGACTGACTTCAGTGACTGAATATTTTTAGAAGTTGGCATAATTACTTACTCCTGTATAACGTACTACTCCAATGCTTAGCAATGTAAGCATTGCCACACATATTTATTGTCTCACAGATTCTGGAGGTCAGGTCTCTGGGGTTAGCTTGGCGGGATGACTCTGACTCAGGGGATCTCATGAGGTGGTGGTGAGGCTGTCAGTCTTAACAGCAGTCATCTGAAGGCTCAACCGAGGCTGGAAAATTTGTTTACAAGCCCACGCACATGATTGCTGGCAGCCTCAGAAGATCTGCTTTCAAGTGTGCTCATGTGTGGTTGCTTGTCTCAGGGTTTCACCACGTGGATTTCACCAGAGGCTCCCTGAGTGTATTTACAACATGACAGCCAGTGACCTTAGAGCCAGAGAGAACTAGAGAGTATCCCACAAAAAAACATAGTTTGTATTATTTTTGTATAATGTAACATCTAAAGTGATATCTCATAACTTCAACATTGACCACTTTCTATTCATTAAAAAGGAAATGATTAATCCAGTCTATACTTGAACAGAGAAAATTCCAAAAGGACATGATAGCAAGAGGTAGGAACTACCTACAACAGAATTGCTTGGTTAAACAAATTTAACAGATTTCCTGAGTACGAAACTTCTCAGAGCTTTTAGTATACAAATGTTTAAGTCTTGCCAAAAAAGCTAATGCTCTTGGAATCAGCAAACTTTTTCTTAGAGAGCCAGATGGTAAATATTTTAGGCTTCAGGGCTTAAGATATCTGTCCAAACTGTTTGATTCTGCTGCCCCAAAGCAGATCACGCAGAAGCAAATTTATGTAGCTGTGCTCCAATAAAACTTTATTAGCAAAAATACCATATTTTGAAAACCTCTAGATTAGAGAATGCAACTTTAGCTGACACATTCAACAACAATGACTTTGGACCATGAACTCTATATCCACTGAACAGAGTGAGAGGCTTCCATGTATACATCTGCAATTTTGTCTGTAAATGCAAAAATGTCAGAAACAATGAAATGTTCTGAGCACACTTGCTGAAGCACCATTTTTCTTCCTTGTTTAGAATCACACAATATTTTAGGACCCCTCGGGATTCTTGAAACTCCAGATTATCAAATTCATGATTGCGAAATCCAGGTCTGTCTTGTTCGCCTATCACCATATGTCCTATCTCTAGCAGAGTTGGAGTTTTAATAGGCTCTTAATATTTTTGAATAGATGAGTGGATAATTGAATGAATCCCAAGCTTTTAGGTGTTTGTTTCCCTCTTATCTCATTACCTATGTTGTACTTCTCAAAATGCCCACATTCTAAAGAGTAAAGTGTCTTGACCTCTAGCTGACCTCCTCCTGTGGCATCTTTTTTCTTTCCTGCCCTCAGTCATGATTGAGTTTGCAGCTTACAAGAAGCTCAGATGGACTCAGCATGAGTCTGTTCACTCTTAGCCCTATCTCCACCAGAAAACTTGAGGAGGACAAGCTGGCAGGAAGGAAGGACAAGAACAAAGAGAGATGAGAATGGGAGACAACCAGCATGTTTTGCAAGCCTACATCGACTGAACTAAACACTTCTATACACGTTATGTTATTTGATGCTTAAAGCATAACCTTGAACATGGTATTACTGACTCCATTTTGCAGATGAAACAAGAGTCTTAGAAGGTTCCCTGACTTAAACAATATTACACATCAAAAGACTAAAAGGTTTTTCTCCTAGGCTGACCACACATTGCAGTTTGCCTGGGACAATCCCAGTATACTGCTGTTGTCCTGGTACAGTTATTAAAATCATCCTTTGTAGTCTCGAAAGTGTCTTATGTTAAATTACGTATTGGAGCTGGGCTTGGTGGCTCAGCCTGTAATCCCGCACCTTGGGAGGCTGAGGTGAGTGGATTGTCTGAGCCCGCGGGTTCGAGACACTCCTGGGCAACTTGGTGAGACCTCATCTCTACAAAAAATCAAAAAATTAAGCCGGGCTGGGTGGCTCAGCCTGTAATCCCGCGCCTTTGGGAGGCTGAGGTGAGTGGATTGCCTGAGCCTGTGGGTTCGAGACCCGCCTGGGCAAGCGAGACCTCATCTCTACAATAAAATCAAAAAATCAGCCGGGCGTGGCGGTGCGCGCCTGTAGTTCCAGCTACTTGGAAGGCTCAGGCGGAAGGATCGCCGGAGCCCAGCAGGTCGAGGCTGCGGTGGCCGGGAGCGGCCACTGCACTCCAGTCTGGGCGACAAAGTGAGACTCTAACTCAAAAAATAAATAAATAAAAATAAAAATAAAAAAATAAAAATGGCAAATAAGCATATTAAAGATTCTCCACATCATATGACAGTGGGGGATTTCAAATTAAATCATCAGACATCGCTGAATCCAGAACACTGATGACACCAAATGTGAAGCAACAGGAACTCTCATTCATTTCTCATGCTACAAAATGGCACAGCAACATTGGAAGACAGTTTGATGGCTTCTTACAAAACTAAACAGAGTCTTATTATAACATTCAACAGTCAAGTTCCTTCCTTGGTTTTTACCCAAATGAGTGGAAAACTATGTCCACAAAAGAATCTGTGCACAGATGTTTACAGAAGCTTTATTCATAATAATGAAAATATGGAAGTAAATGTCCTTCAGTAGGTGAATGAATAAATAAGCAATGTTATATCCAGACAATGGAATATTATTTGATGATAAAAAGAAATGAGCTTTCAGACATAAAACGATATGGAGTAAACGTAAATGTTTATTGTTAAGTGAAAGAAGTCAATCTGAAAATGCTACATACTGTATGATTTTAACTATATGACATTCTGAAGAAGACAAGACTACAGAGACAATAAAATATTGGAGATTTCCAGGGTTGATGTTTGGAAGGGAGGAATGAATAGGTGGAGCACAGAGGATTTTTAGGGCAGTGAAACTGTATTATATACAGTGAAAATGTATCATATATTGCATGTACTAGATTATATTGTGTTATATTCTATATTGCGTTATGATACTATATTGGTGGATACATGTCATTGCACATTTATCAAAACCCATAGAATATACAACATAAAAAGTGAATCCTAATGCAAACTATGGATTTTGGGTGATAGTGATATGTCAACACTGGTACATCAGTTGTAACAAATTTACGACTCTGGTGGGGAAGGCATTGGACGTGAGGACAGGAAGTGTATGGAATATTTCTGTACTTTGTTACTATTTTGCTGTTAGCCAAAAATGGTTCTAAAAGAAAAAATATATATTTAAAGGACAGAAAAAGACATTTAGAAATTCAACACATAATCAAAACTTTTAACTTGTAGTGAGGGAAATTTTCTGCATTTTGACTACATTAATTTTAATATGCTGGTTGTAATATAGTGCTATAATTTTATTTCACTTTGTCCTAAAAAATACCTACTCTCACTACTCACTACTGTATTTAAAATTGCAGGCACCAGGCACAATGGCTCACATCTGTAATCCCAGCATATTTGAAGGCCAAAATGAAAGCATTGCTTGAACCCAGGAATTCAAAACCAACCTAGGCAACATAGCGAGACCTCATCTCTACCAAAAATAAAAAAAATAAAAAATTAGCCAAATGTGATTGTGCATGTCTGTAGTCCCAGCTATTCAGGAGGCTGGAAACCAGAAGATCCAGACTGCAGTGAGCCATGATCATGCCACTGCACTCCAGCCTGGGCAACAGAGTAAGACCCTGACTGAAAATAAAATAAATACAATAAAATAAAAGCTACTCCACAGTATCTTTACTCTAGTTTACTTCCATATAACACTTATACAACCAAAAACATGCGTTCTACAATCACCTGATTATGTGTTTATTTTCTTCTTCCCCTGCTTAATGTAGTCTCCACCACAGCATGAACCCAGTCCTTGCACTTGGTTGCTGGTCAATACCTGTTGAGTAAACACATGAGTGCATGGATTTAGTTAAAATGATGATGATGGTGATGATGATGATGATGATGATGATGATGATAATGATGATTATCTTAATGGTGGTGATGATGATAGTAATTATGCTGGCGATGGTGGTGGTGATGGTGACCAAAAGTAAGCATAGCTGGAGTATGTCCCAGCTTTAAACATCATTCTCAAAGTTCAGTCATAGAACCGGTGCATTGTTTTCCACACATCTATTGCTCCCCTAGACACTGAGGACCCCAACTTCTGTTGGGGATGTGACTTAGACTTGTGCTGAGCTGTTGAAATAGAATTTTGAGTTAGGACAAGCAAAGTCTCAGAGCACAGACACAAATGGCCACATGAGGAAGGTCCCACCCATCAGTGAGGAAAATAATCACCTTTGCTTCTTGGTCAGGGCAACATAGTGCTCTTTGTTAAGGGAGGTTGGACTAGCTGATTTTACAAATACATTGAAACATAAAAAGTAGCAAAAATATGATAAAATATATTTTTCATTCATGCAGAATCAGAATGTTTTTGTGTTTTGTTTTGTTTTGTCTTCCAGTGGGTTCTCTCTTCCAAATACTAAGTCAAGGAACTGAAAATACTAGGTCAGGGGACTGAAAATACTAAGTCAGGAAACAGATGTGCTCCCCTTCCAGTCTGAAGCTTCACTGTTTTCAACAAGCAGCTTCAAGTTTGCTGTGCTCAGTTGAGACAAACAGTGCAGGGGCTGCAGCACACACTACGCCCCTGCACATGAGAGTTTTTAAGAGCCACAAATGGATGTAACACACATCAATTCTGATCTCATTTTATTGGCTAATGCTCAGGAATATGGTCACACATAACTATAAGGGAGGCCAAGAAATGCCAGTTAGCTAACAGCTCAAAAGAAGGAGATACAGGCTTAGGGAACAACTCACACAATAGTCTCTACTTGACTGCCAAAGGATGGTTTCTGGTCTTCAGAGAACACCTCAGCTCTTGTTCAGGGTGGACTCTGCTTATCCATAATCTTCTCATTTAACCCCCATAAAACACTAAGGCAAAGGCCTACTTATAATCCACATTTTATAAATATTGAACTGAGCCCTAGCGACCTCAAGGAATGTGCTCAAAGTTGTCAAGATAGAAACTGGCAATGTGAGAACTCAAACAAAAATCGCACTCAAGTCCAAGTTAGCTCCTTAGCACTGTGTTATATGACTAATGAACCATTCCCCTTATAAGTAAGATTCATACTTCTTTATTTCATGAGTTTGCAAGACAGTTCCCTGCACCATCTAAAATTTGGAAAAACCTATTTGCTTATTTGTTTGTTTTTCTATGTGCCATGTCAAGTATCAACTCAGTATAGATCCTGGCTTGTGAATTTCAGAGTGAACGAACACATTTGTATCTGACTGCTGTCTACTTCATAATCTACTAATTATCTACAAAAGATTGGCAGTGGTCTGTATTATATTAAGAATTTTTGAGAAAGCCTTAATTCATGATACCAACCTGATAAATTTAGAAAGACAAATCTAATCTGAACTTAATTTTGATGCACACAGTCCAACTTTTCACTCAATAATTCTGAAAATTTTTCCTCCCATAAGGTTCATGTTATTAGTTTCTCTGGCCACTTTGTCTTCTTTGTTCAGGAAAGTCTTTTCACTTTCAACCTGTTACTTATGCCCTTCATAGGTTTTTATAATTTTCTGTTTTCAGTGGATGAGAAGCATAGTTGTATTCATATTTTATTTCTTTATTTTTATTTTATTTTATTTTATTTTTGTTGGAGTCTCACGCCATCATCCACGCTGGAGTGCAGTGACACACTCACAGCCACCCCAGCGTCAACCTGCTGGGCTCTAGTGATCCTTCCACCTTAGCCTTCCAAGCAACCAGAACTACAGGCACGTGCTACCACACCTGGCTATTTTTTTGATTTATTATAGAGAAAAGGTCTCTCCAAGTTGCCCAGGCTCTTCTAGAACCCACATGTTCAGGCAGTCCCCTCACCTTGGCCTCCCAAAGTGCTGGGATTACAGACTGAGCCTGGTCTTGTATTTTATATAGCATATCAACAAATGAAGGAAAGAGAAGGTGCTAGCCTATGAGGGTGAAAAGTGGGAGGGAAGGCACAAAAGGGAATAAATTGCCTTCAGCTGGAAGGACATAGCACATTTCTAGTCTTGGTCCAATAAATCTAATCATGTGACCTCAAATAAGTCTTTTCCTTCCCAAGGCTGCTTCTCAGTTACACAAGTAGAAATCTCATGTGTCTCAGTGGTGCATTCCCAACTGTGACATGTCCACCTGTTCAAATCTCATTACTGACCACTTTACTTCTCAACTTCATTTTCTGGACAACGTTTGTCTTCAGGCAACTGAACTGCAAGGAATAGGCAGAATCGTTGAGGTAGCTGTTGCCATGGTTTCCAGAAACCCAGACTCAATTATGCAAGCCACCAGGAGAATGAGCTCCACCCAGTTGTCTAGTACAGAACTCACAGGAATGGTATTAGACCCCATTACCTCTGACTTTCTAGTAAACTGAAGAATTCCAGTAACCTAGTAGCCCTCATTCAATGTGTTAATTAAATTGAAAGATTTCAACAGATTTTTTACTAAAATCTCTTTTGGTTCTAATATTTTGCTTAATTTGATGCACAAAAGACCAAAGACTTAGTGTAAGATAGATTATCTGACTTTTGGCTTCAGCTCAACTCACAGTGCAGTCACCACTGGAAAATTTATCTTATGATTAATTAAATCTCCTTATCTCATGTGAACACAATTCATCACCACTAACCCTAGGAACTCCATTTCCTCTTGGAATTGTAAGAAATGCCACACAGAAAGTGCAAAGACATTTTAATATCTGGGAGCGTACAATCCTCCTGAGTCCACAACATCCTTTGGCTGAAGCACAGAAATTCTGTCCAAGAGTGTTTCTAATTGACCATTGTCATGCCTGCACTGGCTGGGAGAAGCTTGGAATAAATCACTGGGAAGGGGAAGTCTGTATTTTTCAGGATATCTTACAGCAGAGACAGATCTCAAAATCTCAGATCCTTCATTATCTATCTATCTATCTATCTATCTATCTATCTATTCTAATTTAGGTAAACATGATGCAGGTTGGCCAATGCTCGTGTGTCTTATAGCTACAACACCTGGAACATGTGGTCTTGAAAATCACAGAAGCAGGAGAAGGAACATAAAGAAAAGGTGCAGCAACACTTTACCCCAGCCCCAAAAGACAAGCATCACTTGCATTCACAGCTCATTGGCCAGAACTAGTCACATGACCTTAACATAACTTCAAGGGAAGCTGGGATATTTGGTGAGTACCAATTCCTTCTACTACACAGTTCCAAGTGTTTTGGGTCTAATCAAAATGCATTCTAAAAGCTCAATTGTAAGAGCCTTAACATAAGGAGAGGAACATTCTTAATTATTTCCAGACACTGTTTCTTTTCAGTCTTGTGGTTTGTTCTGTTTGAGCTTCATATTATCCTATTGCGTCAGGTCAGTTTTTCTGAGTAGAGTCAAGCAAGAAAACATATGTGAAATAATAATTTCAGGGAATGTGACAGATCAACTTCATTCCTCCTGTAAATAGCTTGTTTTTATGTCTGTTTCCTGGAGCTGTTCTTTTAATAAGCCTTTAATGACTGCTCCAATTGAAATCTGAGAGTTGGTGCCTCTGACTGCCTCTTGAATTTCCTAGAAGAAAGTTAATTAGTCTGTGGGTCTTCCAGACCTCACCTTGTCTTCTGTTTTATTCCAATAATTGGTATCTCATTATTGCATTTGGGTTTTCCTCACCACATTTTTGGTTCTTCTGCCATCTCATGTCAGATGTAAGATTAACCCTTCCCCAAACAGTTCGATAGTTGACTCCATGAGGTAATGAAGACTTTTCCAGATCTTAATTATCTCTCACAGAAGAGCCTGACCGCTGACTCAAGATCCTTAGTAAATCCAGGGACTCTTGTTTTTTGGTTTTTTTTCTCCTGATACTCAGCTGCAAGTGAGGTTTGCATAGTCCAGTGGGTACTGGGAGAGACCAATATTAGGATTCAGAGTTTTACAGTCTCTGACACTCCAGGTGTGGAGGTAGCTTAAATGGTAAATACTCAGAAAGAGTAGGGCAAATTGTTTTCACCTTCTTCCTCATTTATCTGTTCCAGATATTTTAAATTAAGTATTCCAATTAAATTTTCAACTGTGGAATCCAGTTACTTCACAGTAATTTGCATTGCACACACGTGTGTGTGTGTGTGTGTGTGTGTTGAACATAAGAACCAGGTCTGCTTTATTCAGTGTGTTGATTCTGCACCTGTAGAGAATTGTGTTAAACACACACAAAACAGAGCTAGCTTGGGCAGAAAATATATAACATTCCACTTTTTAGTAGACAGTTTATTTCTTCCATAGAGAAAGAAAGAGTAGCCAAAGGTGCCAGCTCCCTATAGCTCTTGTCACATACATCAACAATGACACCAAAACTGCAAAGTGAGTTAGAGGACACACCATCCTGAAGAGCCAGGTGTAGAGATGGTTAAGTGCTTTTATAGTTGTATCACATCTATTTTGAGTGGGACAGAGGAAAAGTCCTCATGCCTTATCAGAAATCAGGAGACAATGAGTATCTCTCTCATGACAGCCTACCAGAGGAGATAGAGAGGTAAGTCGGAGAGGTCTTGGAGCAAAGGATCATCCTGCCAGGATTCAGCTTTGCTGTGGTTTAAACTTTACCTGCAGAGACGACATGGGCATGAGTACAAGATCTCCAGGGTGTTCCCTTGGAGAAAAATGATAGGCATGCTGCTCACAACTTAACGATTTCTTGACAGCCACCCACACTGCCCAGAGACTACAAGTTGAAGAGTAATTAAGGAGGGTTCCTTCTAAAATCAGGCAATCTAGGCACATACCCCATTCTTCTCCATCCCAGTAACAATGGGCAATTACTGACACTCCCTGTACTTTATGTTATTCATTTTCAAAATAGGAATAATAATCTCAATCATCTATAGGGTTGTTTGTGATTAGATAAAATAATACACATAAAGCACTCGAAAAAAGACTTGTTCACAGTAAAGACCCAAATATTAGTCACTATTATTTTTCTTGCTGTTGTTATGTTTTTAACCCACTCTTTCTGATCTTTTGCTGAGGGGGTGCTGAACAGGTGTCTAACAAAGCCACCCTTAGGTTCCACCCAACCTGGAGGTCCATGAGATTTTATTTCTATGCCAAGTATAATAATTCTGGAGTTAGTGGTATGTATGCCAAAAAGAAATTATTAAAATAAACAAAAAAGGAATAGCAGGTTGCATTTTAATACAATTGAGGTAACTTTAAAATCTCATGTTTTCTAAGAATATTTAATAACACAGGAAAATGCTTACAACATGTCAAGCTTAAGAGGCAAACTGAGTCAAATTTTTAAAAAAAACAATGGATAAAACGCATTTCTAAAAGTTCGTTAACATTATTTATAAATGTATGCAGTTATTTATTTATTTATGCCTAAACTAAACACTAGGAGTAAATAAGTCAAAATAGTAATCATAGTTATTTCTTTTGGAAGTAGAGGTGATATTTCTTTTCTTCTTTTTATTTTTCTTTTGTTTAAAATTTTTCTATAACAAAAATAGAGACTTTTATAAGCATGATGCCTGCAATAGCAAGTAAAATTAGTGATGATATTTGCCAATGCATAAATGCAATGGACACTTTAAATAAACCATCCACCTGTCTGCTGCAGCTTAGACCTGTTTTAAGACACTTTTCAGGTAACACAAGTGGCAGAATAGAACATCAAGATTTAGGTGCAATATGACATCTTCCTCTTCTTTAGGAGCCACAGACAAAATTATCACATTCCCAACTTATTTTTCTTTCCATTTAAATTTAGAGCAAAGCATCATGCCCAATTTATCAGAATCTTTTTTATTACTGATTAGTAAGACATCTGACAATGATGAAAGGGGATAATGTCACATTGGCACTCACTTCATGAGCAGTGGCTCTGTTTACTTAACAGTGTATTTCCTTTCTTTGCTCATCAAATGCAGCTCAAAGGTTTGTCTCTGTAATGCACAGATGCCAGATGCTCTCCCTAATTAGTATTTCGAGCTCCACAGTGACAGTCCCCAAACTTTGCCCATCATCCTCCAACGTGAGGGCCCGGATCCCTTTCTCCATCCTAAGCTCCATGGCAGTCTTTTTTGCTGACCTCACAGCTGCTGTTTTGTGGACCACCACTTGGGAGCCTATTTTCAGTGTCTTCTACTGAATTGAGGGTTGATGTGATCATACATGCAAACTGCAGCTACATGGTGCAGGGTCCAGGGACCCTGAGAATAAACCCTGGAAATGCCCCTTCTTTGTCCAGTTTGTCCTTGGTTCTCCCCCATTGTAAACTAACATTGATAACAAACTCACCTCCCAAGATAGAGGAAGAGTCAGATATGAACAACTTTCTCCAAAGACCAACAGATCATTCTTAGCAGAGTTGTTTTTAACAAGTGTGGTGATCATCAGGACTTTTCACACATATCTTATCTTCTCTTCTGAGCATACGGCCACTGTTATGGGCTGAATGTTAATGTTCAAAATCCATATGTTAGCGCCAAACCCCAATGTGATGGTATTTGGAAGTGAGACCTCTGAGAGGTCAGTAGGTTTAGATTAGCACATGAGAGCAGGATGATCATGAGGGTAGGATAATCATGATGATAGTGCCCTTATAAAAAAAGATATGAGTTTTCTTGCTGCTTCTCTCACTCTGTCTATCCATCACATAAAGACACAGGGAGAAGGCAGCCATCTGCAAGCCAAGAAGCAGACCCATACCTGGAAGCAAACCATCCAGCATTCTGATCTTGAACTTCCCAGCCTCCAGAACTGTAATAAATAAAAGTCTGCTGTTTGAACCATTCAGTATACAGTATTTTGTTACAGTGACCCAAGCTAAGACACCCACCAACTTGAAGGTAGGTGTGACCATATAATTTGGTTTGACCTGTAACACCTGAGCACAAGCAACACATCCCTTATAAGAGGAAGAAGTCAGAGATAGCCAAAGCCCTGCCGTGTTTTCTCTTCCTCTCTGCCACAGTGACAAGCCATGTGCCCAGTGAAGGTACATTCCTCAGCCAGGGACCCAGAGTGAAGGTAAGCAGACAAAAGTCCCAAGCTTATTTTCTCTTATTTTGCAACTGAAATACTTTACATATATTTATTTGTATGTATCAAATATTATATAATGAGCATGGGAAATCTTTTTAAAAATTGCACAGTAATTTTGCATTCAAATGCATGCAGTGATTTCAGAAATGTAATCTACCCTGCTATCCCCCTGTTAAAAATGTTGATGGATTTAACTGTGACTCACTCATGGGCTCTGAAGTCCCTCTGGTCATCCCATTTATCTCATTTAATGTTTACAACAGCCTTCTGTGGCAGAAATTTTTATTACTTTCATTTTGCAGACAATGAAATGAAGACTCAACGAAATTAAGCTGTTGCTTGATGCCACAAAGCTTGGAAATGACAGAGCCTGGATCCTACCCAGATCTGGCTACCGCAGAAGTCAGTGTCCTAACTTCTTCACTCTCTCCTTCCTCCTACCAGGGGGTTGAAGTCACTCAAGGCCCTTTCTGGGCTTTCTGGACATTCAAGCCAGTGACCATCTGTCTTAGTCCATTTGGGCTGATATTTTAAAATAACATAAGAGGAATAACATATACACAGCAGAAATTTATTTCTCACAGTTTAGGAGACTTAGAAATCCCAGATCAAGGTGCTGGAGGATTTGGTGTCTGTTAAGGGTTTGCTTTCTGGTTTACAGGTGGTATCTTCTTGTTGTCTCCTCATATGGTGGGTAGAGCAAAGAAACTCTCTGAAACCTCTTTTATAAGGACACTAATTCCATTCATGAGGGCTCTGCCTGCATGACCTAATCACCTCCCAAATGTCCGTTTCCCTGATACTCTCACACTGGAGACTAGAATTTCAGCATGAATGTTGAAGGGACAGAAACACCCAGACCCTAGCATCATCCTAGGTCCCAATTTTATCATTTGTGGAAGGCTAATACATACATGGTCATAAGGGCTGGATCACCAGAGTGATTAAGCTCCTTTTGGTAACCATACTGACTTCCTTCTTCACAGACAGACTCTGGTCACAGGACATCCTAGATCTATTAGCAGAATTATAGCCAGAGACAGAGGGACTGAGAGACAGGTTCCAGGAAGGCTGAACAGAGCACTGCATATTTCATTCCTGGCACAGTCATGCTGCCCCCCATCTGGGGCACTGCAACCTCCCCCTGATCCAGAGAACTTTGCACCAACTCTTCTGGGCCTCATTGGATAGTGTACTAGAAAGAATAAAACAGAGTCTGAAGACAAGCCTGGCTCTCTCATTTACACCTGTGATACACAGGCAAGTAATTTAACCTCTTGTGTCCTCATCTGTAAAATGGTTACCACTCTTACTCACTTCAAATGCTCCTTGATAGCAGGAACTAAAATCAAACATTTAACAGCATCAGCACTCAAAAATGATCATTAATGGGTAAGTGGCGAGGCCCATTCTGTACCTTAACTTCCTCTGGGAAAAGGAACAGTTCTATCAATATGAGGTAAGCCACTGTTTTAATTTTAAGACAGTCTCAAGGCAGAGTCACAAACAGACATGAGTCTCCTCAGCTTAGCTTTAAAAAGAAATGCATGTAATATTGAGTGATCTATCACAGAAACAAAGAATTGAGTACCACATGTTCTCAATCACAAGTGGACCCACAACAATTATCATAATACTATAAGAAAAGGATTGGCAGTAGTGGGAAACTGCCAGGGGAAGGAGGAGGGCACACCTCATCAATAAGGTACCTTATCTCAAACCAGGTGATGTGGGGACAAAAGTGAGGCCCAAACTTTACCTACACAATGACCATTTGTATACCTAACCCTGAATTGTACCGCACAACTTTAAAATAAAAATAATAATAATAAAGCAATGCATTTTGCATGTCTGTATATGTACGTGAAAGTTTATTTGGAAGCATGAGACTTACAATATGTATTCAATATATTTTCTTCTCTCCCATGTTTCCCATTCATGACAGCCACAAAAATGCTCTCTTGGCTTCCCTCCCTCCATTGAGTACTGCTTTCCGTTCACTTCCTGCTCCGTTTGATCTTGCCATACCCACCCCCAATAACTTCCCCCTCCCACCCTATCTTTAATGTACCCCACAATCCTAAATAATTCCTGACCCTCATTTTTCTCTGAGACTAATCTACCAGGATATTGATCACAGTGAGTGTCAGGATAGGCGCAAGAGTCAAAATCGTATCAGACTCAGAGTAAAATTGAAACAACTGTTCAGGACAGGATGAATTCAGGACAGAGCACTAAATATTAGGGATGGAGTGAGGCCTATCTTGTTTTGTTTTATTTCTGTTTGTTGCTATTTTTCACATTTTCATGCAGCAGGTAGGAGTCTCAGATCACAAATTCCCAAATGTACAAGATGCAGAACTATATTTTTCACCGTGACTTCCAGCTTCCTTCCTAAAATTTGAAATCCCTACCCCTGTTTGAATTGGTGAGGATTTTTTATTTTGAGCTGGTGAGGTTTGTCCCTCATACAAAAAGCAGCAAACAGTCATGAACCCCAATCTCCACCTCGACCCCCAGCATCAAGTTAAATCTAGAACATGACTAGTTGGATGACTCTGTCTTCCTCAGAGATTGCATCTTCCTCATCTCCCTCCCAACAGTAACTGCTTTCATTAATTATTTTAACTTTTTCTTTATTTCTCTGTTCTCATTGAAGTACTTAATTGTAGTAGCCAGAAAACCAGAAATAATCCAAATGTCTTTCAAAGGATGAAAGGATAAAAATTGAGATACCTTCTTCAGATGGATCATATGTTAATGAAATATAAAAAGCTAATCTAAAAAGGTCACATACTGTCTGATTCAAATGACCAAATTAAAGTGATGGAAAATAAGAGTCAGAGTTAGGGAAAAAATGCAACTGTGAAAACTAAGCAGATGGGATTTTTGGTGGGAAGAATGACTATTTTTGTTTCCTTTCTGTGGTGGTAGTTAAATGAACCTATACAGTTGATAAATTGCATACAGATATATTGGTCAGTCAGTAGTATTGGTTTAATGTTAATATCCTGGTTTTGATCATTGTATTGTTGTTTTCTAAGATGTTATCATGGGAGAAGCTAGGGGAAGGGTACCCAGAAACTCTCAGCAATATTTATTCAACTATTATGTGAGTCTAAAATTTATTTCAAAATAAAATTTTTTTTTCTTAATAGCACCTATTTTAGAACTGAACAATTCTGTAAATGGATAGGGGATGGTGAGATCCCTATTTCTGACTGTTGTAGTGGGAATTTACAGATAAGCATGAGGAACTTACGACTATGTGATAATGGGTTAGAGCTGGAAACATCAGTATGAATTTATATTTACATGAACATAAATCTTTATATAAATATTAATATAGAGCTCTATATATGTAAATATGTAAATATGTATATTAATGGGTTAGTATACATACATATATTTCCTTGCTCTTTCAGTTGAAAGGGCCTAAAAGAAATAATACCAGTTTTGGGTTTTGTTTTGAGTTGGAGTCTCATTCTGTGGCCCAGGCTGGAATGCAGTGGCATGCTCAAGGCCACTCCAGTGTTGATCTGCTGGGCTCTAGCAATCCTTCTGCCTCAGCCTTCCAAGTAGCCAGAACTACAGGCACACACTACCACACTGGGCTAATTTTTGATTTATGGTGGAGAGGAGGTCTCGTCAAGTTGCCCGGGCTGGTATCGTACCAACGGGCTCAGGCAATCCACTTGCCTTGCCCTCCCAAAGTGCTGAGATTACAGGCTGAGCCACTGAGCCTGGTCAACACCCATATTTTGAAAAGGTAAACCACCTGGATGCAGTGGCTTATGCCTGTAATTTCAGCACTTTGGGAGGCCAAGATGGGAAGATCGCTTGAGCCCAGTAGTTCAAGACCAGCCTTAGTAATATAGCAAGACCTCATCTCTACAAAAAAATTTAAAAATTACCTAAACTTGTTGGCCGACCTGTAGCCCCAGCTCCTTGGAAGGTTTAGGCAGAAGAATTGCCTGAGTCCCGGAGACAGGCTTTGGTGAGCCCTGATAAGGCCACTGCACTCCAGTCTGAGCAACAGCATGAGATCATGACCCCCCCAAAAAAGTTAACACACAAACAGAAAAGTCAGATGTAGTGGCATATACCTACAGTCCCAGCTATTCAGGAAGCTGAGGTGGGAGTTTCCTTTGTGCTCAGGAGTTTGAAGGTCTAGCATGCTGTGATCATGCCTGTGCATAGGCACTGCACTGTAGCCTGGGAACCATAAGGAGACTCCATCTCTTCAGAAGGAGAAAAGAAAGAAATGATACCCAGCAACAATGAGCATACCTCACATTCATATCTTGGCTTCTAACATTATTCTCCAACAAAAGGAACCAAGGGTCTTTGGAGAAAGGCTGATAATAAGCATCCATGAGTTTATACTGCTGTAAATAAATGGTTAAATAAATTAGTAAATAAGGGAGAGGAGACAAATCTCCCATACAGCAAGAATTCCAAATAATTTATGTAGATACTCTGACCTCAATGAGGGGGAGCACAACTTCCCACTCTTTAGATATGAGATGCACATAGAGACTTCCTTCCAAAGAGTACAACATGGATAATGGGGAAAAAAGAGTAGGTTTGCAGCAGAGAAGCCTGACAAACACTGTCTCTCCCAGGTAATCTGTATCTGTCATCTTCCTCCCAAAGCACCAAAACGCCCATGTAATCATGAGAAAAACATCAGACAGATGTCAGTAGTGGACATCCTGCAAAATATCTGAGGAATATTACTCAGAACTTTCAAAATCATTAAAAATTTTTTTAAATGTCTAAGAAACTGCCACAGCCAAATGGATCATAAGGAGACTTGACAAATACATGTCATATGATATCCTAGATGGGATCTTGGAATATAAAATGGACACTAGGTAAACACTTAGGAGATCTGAACACAACACACTCTGAGCTTTAGTTAATAACATGTCAATATTGGTTCAACAATTATAACACATATACCATACTAAAGCAAGATATTAATAATAGGGGAAACTGGGTGAGGAGGGTATGGGGGCATTGTTTTTCTGTGTAAGGATTGCATTAGTACACAACTTCGTGTAGGACAGACATTGAATGGCAGAGTTTCTTTCTTGAAAGAGAGGATAGCTGGAGAATTTAGAACGCCTGGGGTGGGGGAAGAGAGAATCTTTAAGGCGAAGCTTAGATGCAGAGATAGAGAAGGGGAAGAAAATAAACCTTAAAGTGAAGAATTCTGCACAGTTCAATAAAACATGGTTAACTGCCTAAACCTTCAATATCTTTCCACTTGAGTCAATTTCCTATGTAATCTGAGAGGGTTGGACTTTGCAGAAGCAATAATGGCAGCATAGAGGGATCTAGACTGGGAAGTCCTTGGCTGCCGTCCAAATGACTTTATATCAGGCTGTTGATATATTGATATATATTTACATATATCAAGTCATTGGCATTGCTATTATTTGTAGATTATTGTTACTTGGGGGTTATTGTTACTAAACAAGTTCTTTTTGGGGGTAGTAAAGACCTTCTGTCTCTTATAATAAACCACCCTGGTTTTGTGCATCAGGTGTCCTGAATGCTAAGGCATTCCTGAACTCTAAGGCCTTTGCAGGGACTCAGTCTCTGCCCTCTGGTCTCATTCACATCTCAATTCTGTGCTGCTCAATCCTGTGCTGCTCATCTGGTCAGTGCTAGACCATCCCTTATCTAGTGTTGGTGTTGGGACACCCAGTGATTCCAGCAAGGACAGTTCCCATAAGATAGTAATATTTGTGTTTGTCATTCACAGTGTCCATCTTGATATCCTTTCCTAAGTTTTTCTGGGGCTTGCAGCAGTACCCTCAGTCACCTGACCCTTAGCTCTCAGGGAAGCACTGGCTGCTTTTTAAAACCTGACATCATGTGGGAGATGCTTTATAAAACATCTTTTTGTACAAGCTACCAAGGCACTCCCATATAGCTAATGTAAACACCACACTGTGGGGACAGGAGAAAACAATGTCTGGGATTCTTCATTGTGAGTCTAAGGACCTGAGGGTCCGCACTGGCTTATATCTGCTACCTCCAGTGCTGCTGATCAAGTTGTGAGAGACTCTCTCCTGGAATGCCTGCCTTTGAACAAGCAAATAGATCTGGTGCAAATTAAATTCAATCCATATCTGGCCATGTCATATTTCAAACAGAGGCGCAAACCTGTGTTTAGAGAAGAAAGGGACAACTCAGAGACTCTGATGGCTCTGTTGAGTACAGCACAAATGGTCAGTGGACAGAATTAGTCAGAGGGAGAATCTTGGGCATGTCACATCCTCTTGTCTGTTCCAGTGATTTTGAGCACAGAAAAATAACAAGTGTCATGTGTGAACCCAGCTTGCTTCACCTGTTCTGAAATCATCTGAGCAAGAAAACGGCCCTCTAGAGTGTAGGATATTCATATTGGCTAGTCATTAGAATTACATGGAAGCTTAATGGGCCTCCTCCAAGAGTCTGCTTCATTGATCTGAGGTGGGGACTGGGGCATTCATGACTGTAAAATTCCAGGTGATTCTAATGTGTATCCAAGGTTGGCTATACTACCTGAACTGTGCTACTCATGTTTATTTAAATGCCTTTAGGACAGACGGAGAATTCCCACTTCAGGGTCTTGGGGTACTATTCCCAGTCCTGTGTGAGCCACCTACATTGTTAGCTAAGCTTCTGGGTGGTTCTCTTCCGCTGCCCTCCTGAGTTGCCCACTCATATGTGCTGATGAGCACTTCAAGGAAAACCTCTACAGAGCCCTGGCTTCCTTCTCTCTCAGTTCTGCTGTCTCTGGTAGTTGATGTTGTTCACAACAACCAGCTAGTCTCCTGGGACTTTCAGCTCCATCTCCTCAAGTGGGGCATCCCTCGGGCTTCCCCTAGTGCCACGGCCTAAAATCTCTCAGGAAGCACATACAGATCTCATCTTATTTGTTTCCACCTCTCAGGAATTCCTCTTTCCTGTTGTCTGATACATAATGTTTTGAAAAGATACTGCTTCATATTTTTGTCTATTTTATTCCATTTTATTTGTTGTTTCAGACGGGAAGATATATCCAGTCCTGGTTATTCTATCTTGCCCCCCCAAAAAAGTGTAGTGAATTCTTTTAGTTGTGCAATATCCCATCTTACTGTCTCCATTTTGAGCTTATTGTCTCTAGTTGTCTCTATGAAGATCCATGCATGTGTCTTGTGGTGGGGCTATGTATCAATTTCTCTTGAGTGTATACCTAGGAGTATAATTGCTGGGTTTTAAGGTAAGTTTGAGTTAGTCTCCATAGATGATGCCAAGTAGTTCTACCTCCAAAGTGGTTGCATCTCAACAGCTATTGACTTTAGCTCAAAGATAGGTGTTTTTCTTTTCCTCTGACTTTAAGCTGCAGCAGCCATTGTTCTTGGTAAAGTATCGTATATCACAGCTATTACTCTTTGCTGACTGCACAGTAACCTGGATACCATCTATTCTGTGGGAGTCAGAGAAGGAAAACTTGCCCAACCATTCTTCATTACTTTCTCTCACTGGAAATCTTAATAATTGTGCCTGGGCAATCGATTCTTTCCTCATCATTTTATTTTGAGTTTCTAGCCTATTTCTGTATCTCTGAACATCCATTCTTGTGGCCTCTGCTTTGCCACAGCGAATAAAACTCCTTGAAAATAAAGTAAAAGAAAAAATATCTACAGATACATAGTGTTTGGATTTAGTCTTCACAACCTCCCTACTACTTTGTAAAAAATCTCTATCAAAACTCAATTAGCCTTCTCCCAAATGGCCCAGAGTTTGGGGTACTCATAACTTTCTGGGGATTTGTATTTTCATAAAGGATACCATATGCACCCACCTGCATAATGAAGTTATGGAACAAAGTGTGATTTTGCAGGCTTACCCATTGATCTGCTGGCTGAGAGCAGGGACTTAATTGCTTCTAAAACAGTCAAATTTAAGACCTGCTGTGTCTTCCCTCTCAGAGATCAATCTAAGCACTTTCACAGAAACATAGGAGTACTCCTTGGGATAAAATAAATGTTAACATAAAAAATACAAACATTCCTCCTAATTAGATCTAACTCATCTGTTTCTAATGTTCCAAAGAGAAAAATGACCTTCTGGTTTTACCAAAACTAAAATATGCTAAAATATATCAATACTTTGAGCTTAGTGGAAAGAATGTTGATGTGTGTTTGCTTGATTTTGTTGCCTAAACTGAGTTGTGAAAATTACTGGGAGGTTGGCCCTGGAGTACACACTGCTGAGTATCTGTGAACTAGAGGACATTTTCTTCTGCAGGCAGTTCAGTAATTTCAAGTTTAGTACCAGTCCAGGCAGGCTGTGGGCTGAAGCAAAATTATAGTTATAGTCTCAGAAAACAGATATAGTGTAGAAGTCTCCTGAAGACAAGTAAATTAATCAACTGGTCTGTACATTTGCCAGTGGCTTCTTATGGGTCCTCCCCTAAAGAATAGTAATAATTCTGAAATAGGCATTAGAGAGGCCCCCATCTCTATCTCTGTTGCTCTTTCACTCAGATATCTACCTATCTCTCCTTTTGCTCTCCTGCTTCAATCAAAAGGTAGAATTTTTTTTTGAGTTGGAGTTTCACTCTGTAGACAAAGTTAGATTGCAGTGGCACACTCAAAGCCACTGCAGCCTCGACTTGCTGTGCTCAGGTGATCCTTCTGCCTTATCCTTCCAAGTGGCTGGAACTACAGGTATGAGCCACCATACCCAGCTAATTTTATGATTTATTGTAGAGATGAGATCTTGCCATGTTGCTCAGGCTGGTCTCAAAGCCCTGAGCTCAGGCAATCCTCCTACCTCTGCCTCCCAGAGTGCTGGGTTTACAGGCATGAGCCATCATGCCTGGCTAAACGTAGAATATTTTAAATCATGATAGAATGCTGAAAATAGGCCATGTGCTTACATATTGTATATGTATAAGGGAACTGGGTATCATATGTGCAGACAGAACACTGTTTGTTGTCAACACTGCAGAAATATTGAAGAAAAAATGGGAGAGGCAGATCTTACTTGATCAGAGGATTTTTCCATGACCAGCATGTTCCTATCTGACAGTGGCCCTGAGTGACCCTAATGACAGGAAATGAGCATCTCAGACAGGCATCAAGTGCAACTGCTGCCCTTGAATTGACAAGGCATGGCACTTGTGAGCTGTAGGGGAAAGAAGTGGGAGAATTATCTGCAGTCAGCACAGCCAACCAGCTATCCATGAAAAGGACAGTGTTTTAAGACAAAGCATCTTCCAGGAAGAGTCTGACAGAGGGAAATGGACACAGCAACTACAAGATCAGCCTTCCCAGGAAGATGGTCCTTCTTGGACTGGACAACTGTATCTCAGGAGCCCCAAATCAGGGTGCTCATGGAATGTTCACCTATTCCAAAGAAATTACTGGGAGAACAGGTTGGCAAGACTTGGATTTATTAATACTTACAGGAGAGATCAGTGGCAGCCAGTCCATCCAAAGCTCTTCAAGTCCCAATCGACTTGAGGGAGGTTATATACCCCCAGCAAGGAGAAGACATAAGGCACAAGCAATAGCATTATATGTGGAGAAGTGGGAACAATAACTTACCCTCTCATCAAGCGCCTTAAGTACGCAGGTGTGCGTATCTCCAAGGACATCTGACTGGGTGCAGCCTTGGCCAGGGGTCATCCTCCCAGTGTGGGAAGAGTTATCAATGGGTGGAGGAGTGGGGCATAAGTTACCCAACAAACAGCCATTCCCACAGGAAAAATTCTGCCTTTTCCAACATATCACCATTGCTGTTGTTCCCTACAGTTTCCATCCACCTTGTAGATGGGAAAATGATGGAGACAGAGGAGCTGAGGACTACTACACACTTGTCAGGCAGGTTCTGAAGTTGAGGCAGCCAATTTTGGCACTGAACTTCAGGGAATGTTCCAAAGTGAATAAGAAAGGAATCACCTTTACTGACCTGCTCCTATTTGCTCTTATGTAAATAGATCAAAATAGGTAGAATTAGTCACACTGGGGGGAAACAAATGGACTTTTGAAAAATATCTCAACATTTTCCCTAAAGAGGAAACTTGGCAAAGTATACCCTTTGAGGGATAAAGCAACTGAATTTCTGAAAAATCACACATGTAAAAACTTCCCCTTTTCATTGATATTAAAAAGAATGAAGCAATCAAGGTGTTAACTAATGAGAAAATGACATTTTTCAGCATCTCCTTTTCACACAAAAGAAAGAATTAATACAGGCTTGTGTAAAATAAAGCACTGGCCAGCATACAGAAGACACCTAACAAACTCCATGCTTTCTCAAATTTTAATGTAGCAAAACAAGAGACTGGATGTGCAATCCCCTCCCCTCCAGAGTAGAAAAGATAAAATGTGCCAAGAGCACCCACAAATGTACTTCCATCCAAAAGCCCACTGACTTGCCTCCCTGTCCTTTATTTATTTACTTTTTTCTATTTTTTAATTTTTTTATTTTTAAGATGTGGAGTAAAATTCAGATTTAGGTTTACAAGTGGTCGTCGTACAGGTAAAGTTTGGGCCTCTCTTTGATCCCCACTTCATCTAGTTTGAGATCAGGTACCTTTATTGATGCCATGTTCCCTTGCTCCCCACCTCCCCACCCCCACCACCGCCCACTCTTGCAGTGTCCTGCTACTGCCAATCCCTTTATTATTGTATTATGGTAAATATTCAGGGTCCACTTCTGAGTGAGAACATTTGGTATTCAGTTTTTTGTTTCTGTGCTTGATCACTGAATATGATAGACTCTAAATCCATCCAAGCTGCTGTAAAAGTTTATATTTTATGTGAACTTCTTTATGGCTGTATAATATTCCCTTGTGTATTTGTACCACATTTTAAAAAATCCAGTTCAGTTTTGATGAGTAGCACAGTTGGTTCCATGTTTTTGCTATTGTGAATGGTGTTTCAACAAATATTCGTGTGCAGGTATCTTTTTTGTAGAGTGATTTGAGTTCCACCAGGTATATTCCCAGAAGGGGGATTGCTGGTTTCCTAGAGTGTGTCACAAGCCCAAAACCAAGACTGATTTATCTAAGGAGTGGCATTCTCTCAACTCCCACTGGAAATTATTTTATCACTACAATTCAAAAGACAGAAAAACACCCCCTGTGTATACCAGGCCATCACCACTTCAAGGATAGTAGGTCTGAATGGATGGAGGGAGAAGAGTGCTTGCTTTTCCTTCCCTCTTTTTTTAAACTTTGTGTTCAAGTTCTCACACCCACCCAGCCACCCAAAGTCTTCTCCCATCTATAAACTTTGGTACAAATAAAAACTTCCAATTTCATTTTAATAACACTCTTTTATATTCCTGTTCTTGCAGTATTGCAAACAGTGGGCATACAATAAAAAAAAAGCATCCCTGAGCCAAGGTAGGGTTCTGCTTAAAAGAAAGAAAATGGTTTTTTAAATTACTTCAACAGTTTATTTCCATAATAGTGCAAAACAATACCAAGAGAACCATTTTTCTGACGCTTAGACATCCAGTTTCTTCTCTCTACTGCCTACATTTCTTCAGCTTACAATTTGGACCACAAAGTAGCCCCAAATTACTTACCAATTTCATTTTCCAATCCCTGCTGATCATGGACATTTGATTCTTCTCTTTGCCTCAACCATTTTCACTTTTCTCAGTTGCACATGGTTTCTTTAGGGGTAATAGCCATTCTGTAATTTTCATGTAACTGGTTCCTTTGAGACAGACCCATTCACAGACTGCAGGGAAAGCCCCAGTCCTAAGTCCAACCAGTCAGAACACTTCAGTGTGTTGACCATAGCAATTCTTTAGAGACGGGGGACAAGTCAGCCAATGAGCCCTACCTGGCACTCTCACTGGTCTACTGGAGAAACATGATTTTTCCTCACTCAGTTTTCTTCCCTTCCAGGATGGAAACTGTGGCTGCTGGAGGTCTTGTTTGTCCTTATTTAGTGTTGGTCCATGTGAGAGAAAGGCAAAAACCGAAGAAGAGAGAGACAGAGAGATCGATGCTGAAGGGCCCTGATTGAGTCCTGGACCCAGCCACTCTAACTCTGTTCTTTTATCAATAACATATGACCCAACATGAGTTGGGTCTCAGTCACTTGCACACAAAGGAGTCTTGATAAATGCTCTCATCACACACTCTGCCTCCCATCCTGTTCATCATTAAATCCCAGTGCACCCTATTTCTTGCCTTTGTGCCTTTAAATATACTGTACCCTATTCTTAAAACACTCTTTCTCTTTCCCATTCTGGTGAATTCTCAGCCATTCTTCAAGTCAAATGCTGAGTCTTCCAAAAGTTCCCCTTGGATGGGCCACTTGGCTACTCCCCAAAGATCACAACACCTTGCCCGAGCCCAGTGAACAGGGAGTCACTTAAGGAGTGGAGGCTGTCAGAGTGTTCTTCATATCTGCACCCCCACAATCCTAGACTCAACATACAGTTGCTCAATAGCATAGAAGCTGCCATGCAACTTCTTTCATAGTCTCTGCTTTCTTCCAGGATCCCAACTACCTATAAAACATCCTCCTTCCTTTCCCTTGGCCCCTTGCCTTATCCTTTATCTTCCTGACATTAATAATACAGTGGGTGTGTGCCAGGAGCCGCAATCATTAGTAAAAGTAAGGTAAAAGGGACCTGAAAACAGGAAAAACGCCGGCTGGGAGCAAAGCCCCAGTAAAATGCGGCCATGATGGAGGAAAAGCCCCATGGATCCTGTCGATACACCTTCCCTGACTTTAAAGGATTGTGTGCATAGGCTTGAGAATGTTCCCTCTTTAATTGAGATAATAGATGCGCAGATGAACGATGGCATTTGGTAGTAAGAAATTATACATAAGCATAATGGAGGTGAGATAGTAGCAAAAACGGTGCCCCTTAGGGTGTGTAAAGATGTTTTTCAGTAACAGCAGGAGGCCGAGGAAAACGCGTTGACCTCTCGTAAACAGGCCTCCTGCTGAGTCGACCTCTTGTAAACAGTAGGTCTCCTGCTGAGTTGAGCTCTCGTAAACAACAGATCTCTTGCTGAGTCGACCTCTTTCTCATAAACAACAGGCCCCCAGCTGAGAGCTGGTGGAAAACAACCGATTGAGACAACAAGTAGACTAAGGTATTGTAGGGATAGAGGTTAGAATATTAATAGTAAGATAGCAAGATAAGGTAACATAGTAAGATAAGAGGTATATAATAGTATTAGTTAAGAAAATATAGGAACATAGGGATAGAAATAAGGTTAATAGAAATAAATATATAGTAGTAAGTAAATTAAACAAAACTTAGGGTTAGCTTTATTGGGTAAGGATATTATAGGCCTATAATAGTGAATAGCTATAATGGTAAATAGATATAAGAAAGTTAAGGAGGAAAACAGGATGTTCACAAATGCTTAAGAAAAACTCCATCTGTGGTTGAGGTAGTAACTGCTGTCTAGTTCTTGCTCTTGGATTGAAAAACA
>CAUYQG010149395.1:0-24361 GCA_963574415.1 Tarsius wallacei
CACGCCCGGCTAATTTTTTGATTTATTGTAGAGATGAGGTCTTGCTTGCCCAGGCGGGTCTCGAACCCGCGGGCTCAGGCAATCCACTCACCTCAGCCTCCCAAAGGCGCGGGATTACAGGCTGAGCCACTGAGCCCGGCGGAATTTATTTTTTTAAAAGTATTTATTCTCACATGTTTCAACTTCAGCACAAAGTACTCTCCATTTGATGCAGTACATCTATCATGATGCTTTTTCCACTGCTCAGTCCTTGAACTCATCCATTTTGATGCCTTTTAGTGCTTTTGTCATTTTTTGTTTCACCTCTTCCATATCAGCAAAACATTTTCCTTTGAGAACTTTTATTCATCCAGGGAAACAAAAAATAAAAAAGTCACTGGACCCAAGATTGGGTAAATAGGGAGACTGGGGAACATGGGTCATGCTTTTTTAGTCAAAAACTGCTGAACACTCAGCACTATGTGAGCAGATGTGCTTGTAAATCACCCATCATGAAATGGGCAAACACGTTGAAAGAATCTCCAAAAAAAAAAAAAATTCCCTGAAGCCAAATGCATCCTCTCACAACAATCCTAGCTGATGCACGGATGTCGATGGGTTCCTAGAACACTTACCTAGCAAGGAGAGCCTGTATTACAAGGGACCTGCCTTCCAAAAAATAATGCCAGCTTTTTTGAGGGGGTTCCTTGACATATTATAGACCATAAAAGACATAGGAAGAACATGAAAAAGTTGTCATATCTGAAGTAGCTAACATTCATATGTCCGCTGGTAATTATATGTCTTCTGTTGTACAAAGTCTTTTCCTCAACTACAGGGCTAGGAAATTAAAAAAACAAAACAAACAAACAAATAACCATTTATTGTTCCAAACCATGATATATATGTTTTTTGGAACATATGTACACATACATCTATGCATATATAATATATACAAATCTACATTTTTACACTCTCTTATACTTATATAGTAAGGACTTTCAGAATATGTTATGCAGCTTTTTCTTTGACTTTAGAGCATAGGTTATCTTATTTGGTGTAGATACTGTGGTCTTCCAGTTACATGCGAGAATTGTGTTTTAATGTACAGATTTACAAGTTCATTTACAGATTATAATTTTATCTTTTAAGAATATTCATTCAATAGAGAAACAGTATATGACAAAAGTATATTAATAATGAATTAATTATAGAATTACTTTTCGGTAACTTCTTTCTAAAATTTAGATTTTATTCCTTTAATTTTAAATGAAAGTCTTTGGAAATGCCAACGAAATATATTTGAGTGATTTTCTATTAGCACAATATAGTAAAAAGAGCAAAATGCCCCAATAAACTCCGCTTTTCATTGTTACTTAAAACATGCAGAAAAGGAGGCTTGCCCCTAAATTGGTATTGAGCTTGCTAGTTATGAGTTATGGATGTTTTAGCAATAAAATTTGGCTTTCTGGAACAAATGGATGTTCAACCCTGATTTTATTAGTGTGGTTGAACATTGTGGAACTAAAACAAGGAAATTTCTGCATATTGCCACAATTTGAGGCCTTATGGATCATAAACTTTTCTATTTATATTTCACTGGTAGACATAAATGGCATTATCTTGTCAGAAAAAAAAAGAGAGAAGCAAGGAATACACAACTGAAGTTTAGAACCGGTACGTTTTGCTCCTGAATGTCAGATAAAGGTGAAGCCTTTAAATAGAAGGCCCTTGATTTAGTACCTTTAATGTGTGCAGGAAGGGATCTTCACAGCGCATCATTAGTGTGACGGGGTGAAAGGGGCAACACGTTTCTTCTGTTACTGTGGAAAGAGGATGAATCTGGCACAGCTCTGATGTCAGAACCTCCATCACCTTTCTCACAGATGATGTAGATTTTAATTGTACTCGGGGCTGACTCGCGTCGCACCAGCTCCTACGTGACATTGAGATGGATGAAGCCATTTGTTGGCATTATCAGAGCCAGCTGTGTGCTTGGCTGCAGCTACAGTAGGCATTTTATCTCATGCATAATCCTCTCATTGAAAGGGGATCACAAGCATCTGAACCATATGGCAAATAATTTTATTATGATCAAAAAAGGACTCTCGAAGCTAGTTAAACAGAAGAGTCCTTGAAATTCAATCAGAAGAAGTTTTATTTTCATGTTGCACCATCATCCTAAATTAATTGTTAGTACTGCTATGATCAAGTAGAACCAAGACTCCCCCCTCCGCCACCCTTGCAAAGTGAGAATAAACTCTTAATTACTTTATTTTTCCTGGATTTTATTTATTCTTCTCAACTTTGGAGAATCAATTGGATTCATATTTGAGAATCTGGATTTCAAAGCTGAAGCTATCTTCTGATTTAAAATAGTAGTACTTTTTAACCCCCCCCAACAAGAATCTTATACTAAATGACACAAACTTGAATTTATGTCTTCATTTCTGCTCTCTTAAAAGCTACGTAAGGTAGAAGCTATTTTTTTTTTCTTTAGGGAAAGTAAAGTCTTAAGAGAAAGAAAGAAAATCTATTATTTCACAGGGTGGCCTAATGATCCCATAAATTTAGCATACATCTTCAAAGGGAAGAGGCAAACTTGTCTTTTCCACATGGTGGGATTTCCCGCACATTGTCAAGGAGATGCATAGGCATGTAAGCCATTGCCCTTGTGTCCAGGAAAGTGATGGGAAGCAGCTGCTGTAGAGCAAGATGGGTTCCAGTTAGGAGGAATTGTGTGAGGCTGTGGCAAGCCGTGTAGTTGCTGCCTCAAAACCAAAATTGCTTCTAGCTATCATATGCCCACATTAATTGCGACTTTTATTAATCACAAAGGATGTTCCAAAACTCCAGTTCAAATGTTACAAGGCCATAAAACAGCAACTCGCCTAATCTTACCTTGTCTGTGATGTATACGTTCTGTTCCTTTATTATGATTTTTCTTTCCAGAGAAAAGTATATAAGATTTGGGCCTTAGGGCACCTGTTAGCGGTGTGAAGGCATTATCAGCAACTTCCACACCACAGTTTGAGAACATGAAGTATCACAGAGTCCAAATGGTAACAGCTGCCTTATCTGGAGACCAGTCTTTTATTTGGTATTTTATTGACAAATAATAAAGCTCGTAATTGAACTGGGAGAGGAATATAGCCACCTAATTTACAGGAGCCTTAATTTTCTACTACTAAATGCCTGCAGCAGATTTTTGTTCTGATTACCCCCTCATGACTGAAGCAGGGTGGCTGACTGAATTGTTAGAAATGAGCCAGAATGTGTACTTTTCTCTTCATTATTTAAGAGCACTTTGAAAAAATATGCTTCCTATGAAATATGATGGTGATTCCTTAAGAAGAAAACATGCAAGAAAACAAACAACAAAACAACACTGTGGAATCGGGATGAATTTGTTCAGGTTGCATTTGTTCAGGATTCATTTATTAGGGCTGCATTTGTTCAGGTTGCATTTGACCAGAATACATCTTTTCAGGTTGCATTTATTAAGGATGTGTTTGTTTGGGTTGCATTTGTTCAGGATACATTTTTTCCAGTTGCACTTGTTCAGATTGCATTTGTTTGGGTTGTATTTGTTCGAGCTGTATTTGTTCAAGATGCATTTGTTCAGAATGCGTTTGTTCAGATTGTATTTCTTTGGTTGCATTTGTTTAGGTTGTGTTTGTTTGAGTTGTATTTTTTCAAGATGCATTTGTCTAGAAGGTCCCCATCACTGGCAAAGGCATGTGGTAGAAAGGGTCAGGAGAAACTGATAACAAGCTTCCAGTAACTACCAGACACAAGCTTTCCACATAAAGAAAGTGGTTAAGCTTGTACAACTCCTCATCCTTTGGACATCTTTAACTTTGCAATTTAAAAAAAGAAAGAAGAGAAAAGAAAATGACAACTTTGGGCCCTTTGTTCACTTGCCTACCACAGAAGTAGGTGTTGTTATAAGTGCAATGTTGAGTTTCTTTATCATCTTTCTAGTTTCTATCATCATCTAAGTAGAAGATCATGGAGATTTGATTGCCCTCTTTCAAAGAAAAGGCATTTTGTAGCCTTAGAGTTTCACCCAAGTGAGCTTTGTTGGTACGGAGAATCCAGTGTATTTCCCAGCTAAATAAAATGTGTCATGATTTTGTCTGAGATAATCCTGGTGCTTTTTAAATGTATTTCCCCTCCCTGAAGTCATTTACATAGTGTTTAATGATTATTATCCAATATGCTTTCTGGAAGTTTTTGCTGAGTGGCAGAACTTCAGCCTTCGATGCAATACTACATACTTCATAGGGATTTCGCTGGCAATGAAGGTTGTAGATAAATAATGGATGAGAAGGGTGACAGGGTCTGAGCACTTGGGCTTGACAGATTATCTTATGATGTATTACAATTAGGTATGCGTCAGTGTCACTTCATTTATTCAACTAGTAAGAGTGCATAATTCTTTGAAGGTAGATTTATTAAGAACTTTACTCATGTCTTTTCAAAATTTAGAATTGATTTTTGGGCATCTCTAACAGCTTTCTAAATCATCTATCCTTTAAATTTTTTTTAAGTTGAAATTTTATGAAAATCTCTACTAAATGGGTTCACTTTTTGGTTGTGTGTTTTATTTGTCCTCAAGGCAGTGGCTGGATGACGAATCACTTTGTCACCAGCTGGTCAACACACTGAATGGGCCTTTGGGAAGAGAGTATAGGCTTATAGTACAGAAATCACAGGTGCTGGTCGATGCCTAGTAGCAGACATCATAATAAATAACGGTTATTTCCATTAGTAATTTTGTACACAGGCTTTCCAAGTAGGCATTGGCTTATTCTTTTTGAAAAAAGAAATGCCAGTGGGGAGAAAAAGGTAAATCTTGAATGTTAGGAAGCATTTTCTAAATAGGACCCTGTTTCTAAATTATACAAATGGAGTTTTTCTAGCCCCCTGGGGTGAGTTGCATAAATTAGCAGTGACCCACATGCCTAGGTCCTAAAATCACTGGGTCAGTTAAACCAGATCTGAATTTTACAAAGTCTTTACATCTTATCTCAGTTTCACATATTTTTTGCTGGAAAACTTAAATTTTTGTCAGATTTTTCTGTTCTCTTAGAACTCGGTGAAATGGGAAATAATAGAAAATATCAGAGATGACTAAGAAAGGATAAAAGGCCATTCTTAAACATAAGTGAAACCCATGCTGACTTACTGTTAGAGACCCAAAGTTTCTAGCAAACTGTTTTCAAGCTAGATCCCAGATCATGTTAAATCAAGCCATTAATTGTCCACATGAGCACATACACACATACATTGTTTCAGCTATTACAACTTTTTGTTTTATTATTGCAAATTCTACTTAAACAAATAATTCTAAAATACAGGATTGCAAAAGTCTTCCAACCTCTTTGGCCAGAGTGAGCCCCACCTTACAGGAATTCAGTTCCTAATTTGATGAGCTCATGTATAATTCATCATAATGAAATAAATTATTTCCATGCACTTTGATTTTTTTTTTTTTTTTTTTTGGCAAAAGGAAGTGTGTTATGTGAGGGGTAGCAACTGGTTACAAAAACAGAAGAAATCCAGAATTCTCAAGATTATCAACATTTTTCCTTTCCCCCTTCATGAGCCCAGATCAGTCTCTCCAGGGGTCTGAATAAACAAACACACTTGTCACTGTAGGACAACTTTTACATTGTTCAGATAAGGACTCAGCTCAGTTTGGGGTCAAATTATACCGGTAGCAAAGCTGATCAGAGCAAACAAGGTTTCCGAGGATTCACTCACTCTTGTAAAAGCTGATTATAATTGATGAACGACCAGCTTGCTAGACCCTGACAGGCTGGTTGCCTGGCCTTTGCTCTCTGCCAGTTCAAGCCTTACAAGTGTGAAATAGCCAATTACTGAAATACCTATTGAAAGTAATAGGCCAATGAGCAAATTGCTACTGTGGGACATTGTGGCAGTGGAGATGGAAGGAGGCCAAGATAAAGTTCTGCTCTGAGCAGCTGCTCCCACCACAGATTGCTAATACTATTGGATGACCAAGGGATGAGAGCAAGGTATTTTCCCATTCAAACTGCAAGTGTCCTGCCTTGTATTGACTTAAAGTTTATGATGCATGATACCATCTTGTTACCCAGGTCCTAATTTGCAGAAATAAATCCTCCTTTTAAAAGGTAGTTAAATAGGTAATAAGGATAGTCACGGCCATAGATTTTGTGCAAAAGCATTAAATACAATTTTTGCAGGGAATGAAAAGTCATATAGTGTGCAGAGTGTTAATACTTGCCAGCCATTTGCTATTGACAGAACAATTTATCTTGATAAAGGACAGTGAAAAATTCCAATCTATTCACTGACATCACATTATCAGCAGTAATATATGACTGCATCTAAATATAAGGTTGGGATCTGATACAGCTGAGAAGTTCCTGGTAATTTTCCTGTAAATATATCGTGTACTGGACAATGAACAAATGACACATTTACCATGTAATTGGATAACCTATTTTTATGTGAAATTTTAAGTTTTACTGTGTTTAATGGAATATACCATAATATTTCCTTTTGGAGATAACTTGTTTCTTTAGTAAGACTTTAGCAATAAAATGGGCATTGCTGGGGTTGCCAGAGAAGAAAGATTAGACAAAGAAAGGTAAATTCCAAATTTTTGCACAATAGAACCTCTCAGCATTTACTGCAATAAGAAAATTACCTTAACATTTATTGTAAATTTTAATTAATTATGCCTGTAGTAATATATCTTTCTGTAAGATTAGCAAATTGGGAATTGCATTGTATTTGAATGTTTCTTTGCAAATTGCTCTAGTGCAAATCTGAATTATCTGAAATGTTTCTGGGTGGGTCACAATGCAGTTGAGGGACGGGGAGGGTGACATGGAGCATGAACGGTACTGTGGGGCAAAGAAAGGTGATTTAGACCTAGGGGTAACTATTTGAGCCCACTCCTTTCTAGACTAAAGGGCAAGCAAATGTAGCTTGGTGAGATTACAGGAGGCAGAATTAGAAACACACACAAATCATCTTATATACAACATCTCTGTCTCCTGCAACCCTAAGTACCTGTATTTAATATAAGTTTCAAATAAGAACCAAGTCCATCATTGCTTAGGATCTGAATCTTGAGTTTATTGGTAAAAATACTGTGTTTCCTAGCAGATCTGTGTAGAAGCCCAGCCCACAGTGTCTCATAAGTGCACTTTCTTTCTACATGTCTTTCGTGAATACTTTCACAAGAGAAGTGAGAATGTGCAGTTCCTGACATAAAACAGGAGTAATTGTGTGCTCCATTTTGGAAAGTTTCAAATAATTTACTATTCTTAATATATATTCTGTATATTTTTTAGAGAATTTGAGGAACGTATGCATTGTCATAATATAAAATCTCTTATTTAGTTATAAAAAACAAATAAAAAAGAAAAAATCATAAAGCCATGTCCAACAAGCAGAAGGATTCTTTGAGAAAAATGTCTTATCATTGGCACTGAGTTTGACAATCTGGTTTTATGCGTGCTGAGACAATAGATGAAAACTATATGCACTATACGTAATGTAGAGTAAAAAAAAAGTATCTTACTTTTCTAATATTTGTCATAATAACTTGAGTTGCCTTCGGGTCTAATAATCAAGACTCTTGCTTTCCTCTCTAGCTTCTTTTGGGGGAAAAAAGTCAAAAACTTTTCAAATCAAGTTTTAAAATCAAGGTAAAAGCGTTTTCTCTGCAACCACTCCAGCATCTGTTGTTTTTTTGATTTATTAAAGATGGCCATCCTTACTGGAGTTAAGTGGGAACTGAACATTAATCACAATAGCACAAGAGAGGGATCGGCAGTCACTGGGCACTGTCAGGGAAGCGAGGAGAGAGAACATAACAATGCAAAGAGTACTGGTCCTGTATCAGGGAAGCGAGAGCCAATTGAAGGCCCAAGCTTCACCTGCATGCAACCTGCTTGTGTAGTTAATACTTACCCGTACCTCACTTCTCCATAATAAAATAAAATTTAATTAAAAATAAATACATTAAATCAGGGTAAAGAGAGGAATGAATTAGATGTCTGCTCCATTTGCCTGCGCATACTTCTGTCTGCCACAAGGTGCCGCTGTTGAAAACAGGACCTGCACAGTTTGTTATGAGGTCCACAGCTGTGATTATGTCCTTGGCTGGTCCAAATCCTTATGCAGGACAGGATGTTTCCTAAGGAAGACAATCTCACTGTACTCAGCGTTTCTGGTATTTTCTACTCTTGAGTTTATGCTTCTCTCTCAACCACCTTCTCTCTCTGTCCCAGTACACCAATAGTGCCAGAGGCTAAGAAAGAAGGGACTTCAGACAAATGCCACATAAGAGAGAGTAGTGTAGATGTTCCTCATTGAGTTGTGTGAGAATGACTATTTGGTGAGATTTCAATGAATTGCATACACACACATACACATGCACACCCTGTTAGCTGCTATTGTTTTTCAAATAACTCTCAATTCAAGACTGCCCTGAGGTTGAACACAGACACCTCAGACTAGCCTTCTCAGTTTTCTCACCCATAAGTTTTCTTTTGGGACTTTTGGCATCATTCTAGCTTGTAGATTTCAGCTGATATTATCTCAATTCATTCAGAATAATATTAATTCTTAACAAGGGTGTTGAAATCTTTATTTCTTCCATGTAGGTGCTCCTGCACAAGTTTTCTTATCTCTTCCCTACTGACTAACTGTCTGGGACCTGAGGATGGGGCAGGCAGGAATCAGGAACTGCTCTGGACAAGAATAAAAAGCTCTGGCTACACTTTTTTTCTGGGTGCCTCCTGGAGCAAGGGAAGTCTCCTGGTTTATATTTATGTAACTGAAAGAGGCACACAAGATCAAGCCAATCCCCAAGGTAACTTTCCATTTTCCCTTTGGAGAAAATCATTTTTAAGTTTCAACTTCTCTTGCCAAAACCGACTGCCAGATTGCATTCATTTCCTATTTTAAAATTTCCATAAAGATAATTCTTTTTGTGTGTACAACTTAACTTACACATTTGTCATATAAAAAGGGTTATGGGTAATCTAATGACTCTTTATTATAGTTTATATAATGAGGAGAAGGAAAATAATGTTTCTAGGTGCTATCAACAGTACTTCATTTTATCTCCAAAACTCTCAAGGGAAGAAGTATTGTCCCAGTACTTCAGATAAGGAACCCATGTTCATAGAGTGTATGTTACATGCCCCAAATCACATGACTGAAAGTAGCTTGTACATATGAAGATCAGAATTTAAACACAGGTCAATGTATAATTTTAATTAATTAATTTAATGTACAGTGAATTTGCTTACATCTTTTAATAACCAATTAATTTGTAGATTCTTTTGGATTTTTCCATTCATATAATTATATTATCTACAGATAAAGATATTTTTTTCTCCCTTTCCAATTCTTCTACTTCTTTTGTCTTTTTCTTTTTATTGTACTGCCTAGAGCTTCTAGTGTAGTGTTAAATTTTTAAAAAGTAATGACAAACATTCCTGGGTACATTTTTGGCTGGCAAATTTTTTTCTTTCAACATTTTGAAATATCACGCCACTATCTCCTGGTCTGCAAGGTTTCTGCTGAGGAAAACTCTAATAGTCTAATTAGGGCTCCTTTGAATCTGATGATTTGCTTTTCTCATGTATTTTCAAAAATCCTTATCTTTCACTTTTGACAATTTTATTGTAATATATTTTTATATAGTTCTTCTTGGGTTAAACCTTTGTAGGGATATTTGGGCCTCATGAATCTGAATGTCCATTTTTCTCCCCAAATTTGGCAAATTTTCAGCCCTTATTTCTTTAAGTAAATTTTCTCTCTCTGTCTCTTCTCTCTCTCTCTCTCTCTCTCTCTCTCTGTCTCTCTCTCTCTCTTCCTCTCTCCTCTGATTTCCATAATATATATATTTGCTAGTGGTATGCCATAAAGTTGTGTAGAGTTTTTTACTCCTTTTCATAATTTTTTTCCTTTTGCTCTTCTCACTGAATAATCTCAAATTACCTGTCTTGAAGTCTGTAGACTCTTTATTTTGCTTAATTACATGTGGTGTCACAGCTCTTTTTAAAAGTTTTCAGTTTAGTCGTTGTATTCTTCATTTCTTAGATTTTTTTTCTTCTCTCCTTTAACACTTTTTTGGTTGTGCTTCTAGTTTTGTTCATTTATTGTTTTCCTAATATTGTTTAATTTTGATGTTTTCCCATGGCTCACTGAATTTCATTAAAAAGATTTTTCTTGATTCTTTTTCAGTCATTTAGTATATCTCCATTTCTTTAGAGTCAGTTATTAGAGATTTATTAATTTCCTTAATGGTGTAATGTTTCCCTGATTCTTTGAGACCCTTGTTTCCTTGCATTGGTGTCTGTTCATTTGAGGAAGTGGCCACCTCTTCCAGCCCTTACATATTTGCTTTAACAGGGAAAGACCCTCACCAGTCAGTTTAACCTAGAGTTCCAAATGGGCTATCTGGTAGCAGCTGTGGGCAGACAGGGCTTATTGCCTGGGTCTGTAGTTTGGTGGGGCCACTGTCCATACTCTGTGGTCAGGCAGAACCACTGGCTAGATGCTCTGGCCAGGTTAGGCTACCAGCTGGATCCTGCCTCAGACCAAGCTTCACAATCACCTTTGGTCACGCTGTGCTCCCAGGCCAGGTTGTGCTGCAAGTTGAACTCAGCAATTCAGCTGGGCTGCAGACTAGGTTCCACAATTAACTATTTAGGGGCCCAAGGCTGTGCTCCCCAGCCAAGCAGTGCCTTGGTTCCACATTTGGGAGTGTGAGGCCGCAAGCCGGGGTATGTAATTAGACAGAATCTCAGGCTCTTCTTCACAGTTGGTTGGGCCCACAAGTTGTACCCTGTGGCTCGATGTGGTCATTGAATAATGTTTCTTCCTGTGCATGTCCACTGGCTGTAGCTCAGGCAAAGGGACAATGAAGGTAAGGAATTGCAAATTCAGGGAATAGAACCTCATTGAGTTTTTCTGGAGTATATGCTTCCTTCATTCATGCCTTCATTGATTCATTTATCAATATTCATTAAAGATCAGTACATATTCTGGCCACAATCTTGACTCTTCTTAGGGAATAACCTTGCAAAGTAGGCTTAGGTTTTATGCAGAGGAGGATATTGAGACTCTCAGGGAATAAATTGCTTGGCAAATTTTAATGTGTAGTAATCAGTAGTCTCTCTGCTTTTCAAGGGTGCACTTTTTCCACTATACTATTCAACAGCTTTGTGGAAGGCTGGGTCAAAAGAGGTAATACTTAAATGTAAAATGTACTGATCTTTTTTCATGCTTGTAATGTTTTTCTCCAATTACTCCTTTAATTCCTATCTTCATTTATAGCTGTATATAACAGAAAGGCTAACACTAAAGAATACAAATACATTTACACTGGTACAAAACAAAACTTGTTTTTTGGTTTTTTTTTTTCCTTTGGTCAGTTTTATTTTGCAGACAAAAATAAAGTGATTCATACTATTTCATGTATTTTTTCTCTTTGGGATATTTTCTAGAAAGCTAATAAACAGACACAATATATTTATTTAAGAGGAACATACGTGAATTTCATGTTAATAATACTGTGATTTTGTAACACAATCGAGTACTAAACATTGAGCTTCAAATATGACTGTTCAACACCTGACTGTGCTTCTGGGCCCTAAGATGTGTGAGGCCAATGACAAAGGGCCTTCTGTGACTTTTTTGCTCTTTAGAGCATCAAATGAGGGCTTTGGCAACTAACTGGAAAATTTGGAGCAAAAACTGAACTATTTCTTCAGTTTTTGCCATGTCAATGCTCCAGAAATTTGCTTTCCTTCTGCCAGGAAATGACTCCAACAAAGCTGTTTAGTGGAGGCACCCTGGGAGAAAGAGGGAAGAAAATTTGAGAAATATGAAAAGCTGAGCATTTTAAAGTGCTTAGTTGGTAGACATAAATACTTTTATATATTTAAGGTAAAAGAACTAACAAGTAAAAATGTATGGTTAAGAATGCAGTCATAATAAGCACCAAGTCATGTTGAAGTTTTTTGTTTGTTTGTTTAATATGGAATACTTCACGAATTTGAGTTTATTGAGTTTTTATGGTTAGCAAAGATACATGTTCCAGAGAACTTTGGAGCCCAAAAGAATCAGAATAAATTTCTCCTGCAGAGTCAGTTCAAACAGTTCCTCTCTTTCCTACCTTTCTCTGTATCATGAATTAATCACTCTGTTATTATTATTTACCATTACTTTGTATGTTTGTGTTATAGTACTTATTATACTATCTTATAGATAAATGTACTAACATAAATCAACTCCAATGGTCCCATTATATTTTGACAAAATAAAACCTATAGATGGAATTAATACTGTCTTGAGAGAGAATTCAATAGTCCTGAGTCATTTTAAGCTGTTAAAATTAGTTACTTTTCTAATAGGGTAGAATTGATCTTGAAGGGGTCCAGGTTTTTCTGCTCACTCAAAAGTGTGTCACTTCTGAAGACAGCTCATCCCAGCTACTGTGGGTTCATTATAACTGTTAGCTTTCTTATATCTTGACTTGTGGGGCCCTTTGCTTAGCACTCAAATGGTTATATAGTAAGGCAAAGAGGATGGGCTCTGCTAAAGTCATCGGATGTAGATTGGAATCATGCATCTCCTATTAAGTCACTTGTGTGCTCTGGGTAAAAGTGAGCTTCACCTAGGAAAAGGAAAATAGCAATACTAGAAAAAATAGCAATGCTCAACACCGAGGGGTTTAAAAAGATTAAACATGATATATGCTAAACACTTAAAATCTTGCCTGGTACTTAGATATTTAGTAAGTGAAGGCTTTCCCATTACTACCACTTACCGACAAGATACTCCTGATTGCATTAGAAAGTATCATGACACATCCTACGTTAATCAATTTATTCAGTAATTCAATAAGCACTTAGTACCTTCTTGATGACAAACATGATTTACAACTCTAACTCCACAGCATTTAAAAAGTGAAATGCATATTGATTCATTTAGGTGAAACATTAGGTTGTTTAAGATTTCTCTGTCATCTTGATGTGAGCATTTAGTGCTATAAACTTTCTGCTTAGCACTGATTTTGCAGTGAAAAGTTGGGTCTTTGAAAGAGCAAACAGGGTTCATAGGCCACTGGGGGGGGGAAGAGGGAAAATCTAAGTAAGTGCAATCAGAAATAAGAAAAGCAAAGTGACAACTGATCCCTCAGAAATACAAAAGATTCTCAGAGAATACAATGAACTTCCATATGAACAAAACTAGAAAATCTAAAGGAAACGTATGCATTCCTGGAAACAAACAAACAAACAAAAATATCTCAAGAGTAAAACAGGAAGAAACTGAAACCCTGAACAGACCAATAATGAGTCACAAAATTGAATCAGTAGTAAAAACCCTACCAAGCAGCCCTGGACCAGATGGATTCACAGCCAGCTTCCACCAGATACACAAGGAAAAAATGGTACCAATCCTATTGAATCTATTCCCAAAAAAGCTATTCAAAAAATTTATTCCCAGCTCATTCTACAAAGCAAATATCACTTTGATACCAAAGTCTGGCAAAATCACAACAAAGAAAGAAAACTATAGGCTGATATTCCTGATGAACATCGATGCAAATCCTCAACAGAATTTTACTAAACCACATCCAACAGTACATAAAAAAGATTATTCATCATGATTAGGTGGGGTTTATTACTGGTGTGCATGGTCGGTTCAACATACACAAATCAATAAACATGCTTCACCACATAAAAAGGTTAAAAACAAGAGTCACAAGATTATCTCAATAGATACAGAAAGAGCAAAATAAAATCCAAAACTCCTTTATGATAAAAATCATCAACCATCTAGGCATTAAATCAATATATCTCAAAAAAATAAGAGCAATCTATGACAAATCCACAGCCAATAATGGGCAGTAGTTGGAAGCATTCTTCCTAAGAATTGTAACAAGACAAGGATGTCCACTCTCATCACTCTTATTTGCCATAGTACTGGAAGTCCTAGTCAGAGCAATCAGTCAAAATAAAGAAATGAAAGGTATCCAGATAAGAAAAGAGGAAACCAAATTATTTCTCTTAACAGACAATATAATTCTATATCCTGCAAACCCTAAAGATTCCAACAAAAGATTTCTAGACTTGAGAACTTCAGTAAAGTCTGAGCATACAAAATCAACATCCAGAAATCTGTAGCATTCCTATACAGCAACAGCATTCAAGCTGAGAGCCAAATCAATAACAAGATCCTATTTACATTAGTCACACACACAAAAACAATCTGAGAATGCATCTAACCAAGGAGGTGGAAGACTTCTACACTGAGAACTACAGAACACTGATGAAAGAAATCAAAGATGAAGCCAGGCTCGGTGGCTCAGCCTGTAATCCTGTGCCTTGGGAGGCTGAGGTGAGTGGATTGCCTGAGCCCACGGGTTCGAGACCCGCCTGGGCAACTTGGCGAGCCCTCATCTCTAAATAAATAAAAAAAAATTAGCTGGGTGTGGTAGCGCATGCCTGTAGTTCCAGCTACTTGAAAGGCTGAGGCGGAAGGATCGCCAGAGCCCAGCAGGTCAAGGCTGCAGTGACCGGGACGGAGTGAGACTCCAACTCAAAAAAAAAAAATCAAAGATGATACAAATGGTAAAACATTCCATGTTCATGGACTGAAGGAATCAATATCAGTAAAATGTAATACTATCTAGAAGCAATCTGTATAATCCCTATCAAATTCCAGCATCATTTTTCACAGAATTAGAAAAAACAATTATTAAATTCACAGTGGAATAAAAAGGAGCCTGAGAATCCAAAGCAAAAAGAACAAAGCTGGCAACATCACATTCTGGAGGCATTACACAGACTTCAAACTGTACTACTATAACAAAAACAGCATGGTAATGATCTAAAAATAGACACATAGACTAATAGAACAGGATAGGAAAACCAGAAATAAGACTACTTATCTACAGCCAGCTGATCTTCAACAAAGTCTACAAAAATAATGTGGAAGGACACTCTATTCAATAAATGGTGCTGAGAAAACTGGCTAACCATATGCAGAAGAATGAAACTGGACCCCTACCTCTCACCACATAAAAATATTAACTCAAGATGGATTAATGGCATAAAAATCCTAGAGGAAAACCTAGGAAACACTCTTCTGCCATTATCTAGGCAACAAATTAAAAACTAAGTCTTCAAAAGCAAATGCAACAAACATAAAAATTTGACAAGTGGAACTTAATTAAACTAGAGTTTCTTCACAGCAAAAGAAACTATCAACAGGCTAAATAGCCAAGCTACAGAATGGGGGAAAATGTTAGAAAATATTTATCTGATAAAGGGCTAATATCTGGAATCTGTAAGAAACTAAATCAAGAAGAAAAAAATAAATCTACTAAAAAGTACACAAAGGACATGAACAGGTGCTTCTCAAAAGAAAACATATAAGCGCCAACAAGCATGAAAAAAATACTATATCACTATTCAGAAGGAAAAATGCTAATCAAAACCGCAATGAGACACCATGTCATACCCATTAGAATGGCTTTTAACAAGTCATAAACAACAGATGTGGGCTTGTGAAGAAAAGGGAAGGTTGTGATGAGATTGTAGAGAAAAGGGAATGCTCTTTCACTGCTGATGAGAACATAAACTAGTATAGCTTCTTTGGAAAGCAGTTTGAGATTTCTCAAAGACCTAAAAAAATTACTACTAAACCCAGCAATCCCATTACTGGGTATATACCAAAAGGAATATAAATCACTCTGCCAAAAAGACACCTACACTCTTATGTTTATACACATAATAGTCCAATAACAAAGACATGGAGTCATTCTATGTGCCATCAGTGGTGGACTGGATAAAGAAAAAATGGCATATATACCTCATGGAATAATATGCACTTATATCAAAGAACAAAATAATGTCTTTTACAGCAACATTCATTCATCTGGAAGCCATTATTCTAAGAGAATTAACACAAAAACAGAAAACCAAATGCAATGTATTTTCACTTATAAGTGGGAGCTAAACACTTAATACACAGGGACAAAAAGATGAGAACAATAGACCCTCTTAAGGAAGAAGGGGACAAGGGTTGATAGATTATCTATTGGATACCATGTTTACTATTTGGGTGATGAGTTCAATAGAAGACCAAATCTCATCTCCACACAGTATATCTGTGTAACTAACCTCTGCATGTACCCCGTGAAATTATAATTTTTGAAAAAAATTAATGAAAATTATTTCTAGTGAGGGGAGGCAGATAATGAACAAAATGTTTAAGGAAATAATATTCTATAATAGAAAATAATAAATGCTCTGAAGAAAAGCAAAGCAAGCACAAGGGAATAGGAAATTCTGGAGAGGGTCTGCATATTTAAAAGGGTAGGTCATGCAAACAAGGTGACATTGGAGCCAAGGAATGAAGAAGGTAAGGAATGCAGCCATGGAGATGTTGGCTGTGGGGGGAAGATATTTTAGGCGGCAGGAACAACCAAAGCAAAGTGAAGTGGGCATGACATTCAAATATTTGAAAGCCAATCCTCTGGAATGGATTGAACTAGAAAAATGCAATAGAAAATAAGGTTAGAGAAGTCACAAGAGCCAAATTTGTAGGGCTTTGTGGGCTTGACAGAAATTTGTCTTTTACTCTAATTGAAATGAATTCCTTTGGAGGGTTTTGAGCACATTTGTTGTGATATCTGCTTTACCTTTAATCTCTCTAATTGCTCTTTCAAGAGTGGAGAATAGGGAAACAAAAGTGGAAGTAAGAAAACATTTAAGAAACTATGTCGATAGTCTAGATGAGAAATTACCTTCTGGTAGTGAGTGAAGGTGGTAAGTGTTCCGTTACATGTATTTGGAAGAATTTTCAAATGGATTGAGTGTTATGGCTGAGAGAAGAAAATTGTCAAGTGTGCCTATAAACTTTTTGACATGAGCAATTGAAAGAATAGAGCTTCCATTTACTAAATTTATGGTATATTGGCCAGTTGCCCTCAAATATTTGGTGTCTTATTTCTACAACTATTTTAGATTTTTAACAGTAAGAACAATGTGTTATTTCTTCCTCAGGTGCCCTCATGATACTTTTCTCTCCAGATGGTAATCAGCAAATATTGATGACTGATTGACTGATCAGCTTGTCAGTGACACCAATTAAACTTGTCATAAATTTGGCTGTGATGACTGAGATAATTTCACATGTTATAGCCATAGATGGTTATGGTTGGATTGTTTAATGTCTCTGGAGATATTTAAGATTATATGATAAAATAGAGGAAAAATAAACATTTGTTCAAGCTAAGAATTTTGACTGATTTTAAAGTTCTCAGATCTAAAATATAGTATTCATGAAGGACCCATGATAAGATACGTAAAATATCATACATGAAAAATTAATATATTCTGAAATGAAGCAGTAAATTTAAATTAATGGTTAAAAGACGAAAAGTACATTTTGTTTTACTACCAAAATCTTTCAAAGGCATTCACTAGGCTTTTACGTGAAAGTCAATGAAGTTCTGAAACAAGACAGTTTTCAAATGTAAACAAGTACACCTATGCCTCAATACCAATCTGGAATGTATAAATGAAAGGGAATTTAGAAAGTACCTAGTCTAGTTAATGGCCAAGGGAGGTTTAAATCCATATTTACTAATTCCTGACCCAGTGGTATACTATACAATGTTTATATATTGACTTTAATTCATCTTTCTCAGTTTGCATGAAATTGAGAGTATCTAGTCTAATCCACTTGCTCCCTGAGCAGTGTAGTCATAACACTAGAAATAGAGTGATTTGAACGTTAACTATCTCCACAACATCACCTGATTCCAAGTTTCCATACACTATTTCCTGTTTATAGACCTTGACCTGTCAATTTTTACCCAGTAAGTGCTTGTTTGCTGTTGCCCTTTGTGGAGGCCACACAGACGTGAAATAAAAGTTGGCCTCATCTGGAGATGTGATCAGACATTTTCACTTGTGGGTTCGGCTGGGTTTTACCACTTTCTGCAAAACACTGAATGGAATCATGACATTCACCATTACACTCAGAGCACAAATAATCCAGTCTCAAACACTTTGGGGTTTTAGTAGCATATTATGTTAGGCAATGTCAAAAGTAACCGATTATTCTCAAGATAAATTAATGGCTAAAAGCCAATAATTCAACACTTGGTATGTCAGTTGTAAAGAAAGGATGGCAAATCTTGGTTAGATGCCTGAGATTAAAACCTTTTTTATAGTTGAGGACAGTGATAATTTTAATAACATTAATTTACAATTGACAAATTGTGTACTTTTAACACTGATAATCTAGCCATTTATTAGACTTTAAGAGCAGAGGTAATTAAGTATTACTGCACAGAAGAGTTGCTGAAGTGCTATTTATAACCACAACGACTATAAAAAACAACTTTTTATGTTCAAATGAATATTAATTCTTGTTTCATTAAATGCTGCCTGGGATATTTGCATCAATGTTTTCCCTATAACATTTCATTTTCCTAGTTGATTGGGCTGCTTATTTGTCATTGTTGTTAGATTTTGTTTTGTTTCACACCCCTAAGTCTATAGTACCTTCTAAGTAGTGAGAAAGAGCTAGAGGGTATTTTCTGAAAGAATTGGACACTGTAGTCTCTAAGAAAAATGCTATTTTTGTCTGGTAGCCTGGTGCTTGAGAAGAACTTATAATATAATATCAAAAAAGGAAAAGCTTTTTTGATATTTCCAAACTGATGATTCATGGGGCTCAGACCATACATATCCTAATTGGGCTAAATAACATATTATCCCATCAATATTTGACACACTCTTAAATCCCAGTACATTGTTTGATAAGAATAATGTAACAATGGTCTGCAGGAGGTGAGATTTTACAAGTTCCGGTGGTGCAAATAATTTCAGAAGCGAATCAAACTAAATAGCTAACGCAAACAGCTTGGCAATGGTATTTATTGTCATTTATTTTAAAACAAAGAAAGAAGATACCACGAATAGTCTTATTTTTCTAATACTGAGCATAAGTCCCAGATGCAGGAAAAAATATGATTCTATCACAAACAATAAAACCAACTTTGCAAGTTCTACACTGTACCCAGAATTATGGTCTCTCCCCACTATTAGCCTACAGCTGGAAGTGTAATTTCAAATGTTACAGGAGTATTGCTCCTTCCATCCTCTAAGAAAGTCCAAAGAATTGGTTTCTTGTTAAAATTCCATACCTAAATGCTTTATTTCTTATGCTTCACCTGTTATGTCACCCTCACTCTTGATAGAAACTTATTTGGATAATGTCTGGAAGCAAAGAGTGCCCCCCTGAAGAAGGTTAGGGATGGAGGCACTCTGTCAATACCTGACAGGTGTAAATTTTTTAATGTATGAGTAGTATATGAAAATACAAATCACCCTGGAGAGCCAGCCTAAAGCAGACTGAAAAGCTGTCATAAGCAATTTTCAAAAAGCATGAATTATTTGGTTCCCTTCCAGGGAGGAACAGCTCCACAAGCATAAATTTGTGAATGGTACTTGACAATCTTAACAAGTCCTGCTCTCTCCAAGCTCTCTATATGACCAACATGTGATGATGTGGACTTTCTGGTCACCTGTAGTCTGAGGCCAAGGGAGAAATGACATGATAATTGGAAAGAGCTTGAGCCACCTTACTTATTGAGCCACATGTCAAGGAACAGGTTAAACAACTTCACAATTGGAAACATTTTCACAAATTTAATTGCCAACCAATTATAGACCCTCCTCAATCACACCAATTTATTGACTGTCATAATCCGAGGGGAAATGGCAGAGTATTTGAAATGCTCCCCTCCCCAGTCACTAGTTTATATGCTCTAACATTGTAAGATTTTTTTTTTTCCTTTTTGGCCCCAGGTTCATTGAAAAATCTTTACTAACTGGATAGCCCTCTGCCTGGTGTGAGAAGGCTGACTTTAGCAAAGGAGTGCATGATTGGCAAGTCAGTTCTAATTGAATAAATGTCAAGGTCAAAACCCAACAAGTGATGAAGATGAGGAAGCCCTGGAGTGGTGTTTGTTTCAAATCATATTAGATCTTTTTTAGTAGCATGGGGCTTTAGGGAGAATACGTAAAATTGAAAAAGACAGAAGGTTACCAGATAGTTTTATGCTATAGATGTTATATTCACTACAATGGGGAGACTTTTATTGTCTGGTTCTTAATGAAATTAAGTCACATAAAATGTACTAACATCGGAATTCTACACTTGGGGGAGGATTAATGTATTAACATGTCCTGAAGGCTTTGCTGTGATAGAAGAGTCCAATAAAGCCTTTGGCTCTGGCAATTCAAGATTCCCCGGTGGCTCCCACTGATATTCTCCTAGGACAAATTTCTTTTTCAAATTTCTTTGGTCATGAACCTGAGAAAGAAGAAGAAGAAGTTACTCACTGGAACTCAGTACACATGCAAACATGCACACCTATATCTGAAATAAATATTATTTTAAAAGATCTGCTCCTATCTCATGTGATTCACTTCAATATATTTTATTCCGTATTTTATATATATTTTTATTTTACTCTATTTCCTTTCAATATTTTATTTAAAAGGTTTGTTGTATTTCACTAACTTGTTGACTCAGCTTCCCAGTGGCTAACGAATGCTGTTTGAAGTACATTTCACTATAAGGCCTTATATTATTAGAATAGCCTTATGCCTATTTCTTCTATTGGACTTGTGTTCACATCATTATTCCTTCCAGAGTGCCCTTCCCTTACTTGAGCCCTAATTGTCCCAGAAGTTACCCAAATAGGAAGCTATCATCTATTAAATAATTGTGAAATGAATGGTATATAGTGAGAAGATCCAGGAGCACTGGAATCCTATTCTTCACCAGCTGTTCCTTTCAGAAAGATTCCCAGTGAAACTACATACACAATAGAAAATGGCTGACAAGGAGCATTTTATTACCTGCTGTCTTTTTAACACCAAACCACAGAGTGAGGTTACCCAGATAGTGTAGAAAAAGAAAATTCTATGTTTAGAATTAGCCTTGAGACAAGAATCAAAACAATGCTCTTAGTCACTGCATTCTACAACCATATGGTATATTTATTCAAAATTCAATCATTCATTCAGAAAGATTTATTAAGTACCTTCTGTGCTCCAGGCATTATGGGCTTAGTATGATAACACTATAATAATGTTCTTAATACCACTAGTGTCTATGGAATAAAAAGATTTTCTATTCCACTGAATTCCTCAGCTCCTCTTTTTGGTTCCTTCATTGGGTGCTTATCCCAATTTACAGGGTTTACCATACAATGAATATTTAAAAATAGTACTTTCTTCTCTTCTAAAATCATGTTGTAATTTTGTATAACCCCTTACACAAGAATTTGTTATATAATAATTATTTTCTCTTTGAACACTTTAATTAGTCTGAGGCTAATAAATATTTGCTAGGTAAATGCACAAACATTTTAGATTTCTTTAAAAGGTTTATTTTGTTGTCATGGCTACATTTAACTGTATAACACAATTAGTTGTAGCAAATACATATTTTGAAAACTGAATGGTAAGATGCAGATGCCTAGCATATTGCCTAAGTAATATATATATTAGGCTCTCTAGAGCACTCAGGAAAGAACTTAAAACTCTTCTAAAATAGGAACAATAGTTTTTCTTATTATGTATTGCTATATAAGAGGATGCTTTTTCTAAAATAAAAGTGTTAACCGTTTTGATAATCTACTGTTGGTAGATAAGTTCTCCAAACTTAGCAATTTAAAACAACAATCACTTTATGAAATCTCATAATTTTGTGGATCAAGAACTTAGGCATGGTTTGGAGAGTGATTGTTTTCTCTGCCTAGGGCTGACTGAGGTTACTTAATGATATTTGAGGCCTGAAGGTAAGCTGACCTGGATGGAGGCACAAGACCACTTCATTCCCACTTTTCTGCCCTAGCAGGGATGCACATGCTGGGGCCTTGGCAGGAATGGTTGTGCAGCTGGACTCAGCTGGGACTGATAACCAGAATACCTACATGTGGCAGCTCCGCAATGACAGTTTTAGAGTAGTAGGATTTCTTAGATAGCAGATCAGAATATGCCCTAGTCAATTCAAGTTACTATAACAAAATACCATAGACTGGCTTATAAATAGAAGCGTATGTCTCTTCGTTCTGGAGGCAAGAAACTCAAGATCAGAGCATAAACATGATCAGGATTTGGTAGGCATACTGTTCTGGGTTGCAGACTGCTATCTTATTATTGCATCATCACATGGTGAGAGAGTTCTCTGAGGTTCTTTTTATAAGACCCCAATCTAATGCATGACCTAATTACCTCCCAAAGGCCCCACCTCCTATTTAATCACATTGGGGGTTAGAATTTTAGCATATAAGACTTGGAAGGACATATTTTGTCTATTGCAGGACACTCCCAAAGACACTATTATTCCTAGAGTGCCTTCTAAGAGAGACAGATTTAAGCTATAAGACTTTGTATGATATTGAATAAGAAGTTCTAGAATATACCAGAATATAACTTTTAAGTGCAGTGTATTATGTTTCAATTATAATATAACAAGTTGATCCAAAAGATAGCAGCTTAAAATGCAAATATTATTATTTCATTGTTTCTGGGTCAGGATCCAGCAGCATCTTAGCTGACTGATTCTAGCTCAAGGTCTCTCATGAGACTAGACAAAGGTGCACTCTTATCTGAAGATTCTATTGGGAAGATTTTGCTTCCAAGGTCACTCATGTGGCTATTTGAGTCCTTAGTTTGTCACTGACTGTTGACCAGAGACTTCAGTTTCTCACTTTGTTGGTCCTACATAGGTTTTCTGAGTGTCTTCAGGATGTGAAAGCTGGCTTCTCCTAGAGCAAGTGTAGAGAGAGATGGAGAGAAAGAGAGAGAGAGAGAAAGAAAAAGAGAAAGAGAGAGAGAAAGAGGAAACAATACCAAAATCACAGTCTTTTCATATCCTAATTTAAGAGTGGAATATAATTACTTCAGCCATGTTTTATTCATTAGAAGTGAATCACTACATTTATACCACACCCAAGGGAAGTTAAACTAAGTTTCACCTCTTGAAGGGAGAAGTAAGAATTTTTTCAACCACACAGTCCAATTTCTGATCACAAATTATTTACATTACTTCCACATGTAAAATACATGTTAAGGTCCCCCAACGTCTCATCCCATTACATCATCAGTTATAAATCCAGAATCTTATCATCTAAATCAGGTCTAGGTATGGATGAGTATCTTCTTCTATAAATCCTTAAATAAATCATGAGCAATTAATATGTAAGTCTGTGAAACTAAGGAGGCAAATTACTCCCTACACACCCAAAATGCAATAGTATCACAGGGATAATGTAACTGATATAAACATTCCTGGTCAAAAATGGGGAAAATGGAGATATAAAGGAATCACTGGTCCATAGTAATTTGGAAATTTTTTGATTGGATCTCAGAGTCTGAGAATGATTTTTCATGGATCTCAGTTCCAGCTTCTGGGCTCTAAGTCATCCTTTGTTTTTTGTGAAAGTTAATATATGTTCGCAGCTGAGTAGTTTTCTTTCTCTTCTTTCAGCAAGTAGAATTTTAGAAGTCCAAAAGTCATATTTCATTTTGTGCTATCTCTGTTCGTTTCAGTACAAGCCAACTAGGCATTTATAATTCTTGTAAAGTTCTGTGAATGTTATTGCAGTCCACTCCATTATACAAATGTCACCCTCAAAAATATCTTTGGGGTAAATCTGTCTTTGTCTTCGACTTCAGTTGTAACCACTGAAGAACAATGGCCTTAATCTTACAGAAATGTTATCATTTAGTTGGAAGTCTAGGCACAATTAATCTCATTAGAAATATTTTATTTGGTTGAATAGTACACTAAGGCACCACCTTAAATTTTTCTGAGATCATAACAAAATATTTTATAGGCATACACTTCACTTCATCTTTGAACCAGTACAAGACAGTACCTAGTATTTTTTTATTTTATTTTTTATTTTATTTATTTTTATTTTTCATTTTTGAGTTGGAGTCTCACTCTGTTGTCCAGACTGGAGTGCAGTGGCCGCTCCCGGCCACTGCAGCCTCGACCCACTGGACTCCAGCGATCCTTCTGCCTCAGCCTTCCGAGTAGCCGGAATTACAGGCACGCGCTGCCATGCCCAGCTGATTTTTTTATTTCTTGTAGAGATGAGGTCTTGCCAAGTTGCCCAGGTGGGTCTCGAACCCCGGGGGCTCAGGCAATCCACTCACCTCTGCCTCCCAAAGTGCCAGATTACAGGCTGAACCAGCGAGCCCAGCTGGATACCCACTCTTGCAGAGACTTTCACATTCCCACCGGTCCCATTGCC